>JAVXUO010000259.1:0-86432 GCA_033065855.1 Escallonia rubra | reverse complement strand
TTAATAAGCTATTGATTTGGACACTACTAACTCGTTACTCAACGAAATCATAAACTTGCCGGTTCTGCTAATTTAAAAAATTATGGGGGGTGCCGAGCAGCGAAACAAGTGATGGCGCGCAGACGATCAAAGACAACAGGAAAAATCAAAGTGGACACATATGTTTGTTCCGGGGCCCGAAGTGGATACGTCTGCCCAAGAAGATCGAATAAGCCAAGGGGTTTTGTCCTTGGATAAGTCTCTCCAAATAGTCGAATACCTCCATTAGATCTGTTAAGTATGATAACATTGTTGGGTCCATTCTCTAATAACTTAAGCTTTTAGGGCAAATGGTAACTTAACATGATATCGAAGCTCTTGTTTGGCAAAGTCTTGGGTTCAATTCTTCCCGCTTGCATATCTGGTCCCCTTTAGTTTATTTATGTCTTGGTTTGTCTCTCAACGTGTTTATTTTTGTCTTGGTCTGTCTCTCCACGTGCAATCAGAAGCTTGAGTTCAATTCTCCCCGCTTGTATATCTGGTCCCCTTCAGTATATTTCTGTCTTGGTTTGTCTCTCCACATGTTTATTTTTGTCTTGATTTGTCTCTTCACGTGCAATCAAAAATTTACACGTGAGAGGGAGTATTAAGTATGATAATATTGTTGAACTCATTATTCTATTTAAATTTTTAGAACAAATAATAAGTCAACAAGATCTGTGGCTGGCCCCATACTACAACTTGTTGCTTGTATTATTACATGCGTGGAGGTCCCGGCCACACTCTTCATTACTTGGTCGCGGCTATCATTTGCTCGGAGGTCCCAAATCCAACTTGCCAAGGTTGAGTCGGTTGAGCGGTTACCAAAGCTTTGAAGCGACCGTTCACCAAGTTAGTCAAACCGCTAGACTTTGAAAATGGAGGGTTTGACTTTCTATTATCGTCATTGCCGGTACGCCATGGCCATTTCAGGAAACATCCAACACGTGCGGTCACTACGCGACACAATCTCTTAAAGTAGGCCCCACATTCATAGTTTCCAAAAAAGAATTGCCAAAAGTAGAAACGTGAGTAAATAGGAAAGCTCGTTGGAATATTATTGTTTCCGCCGATATAATAATAGTAAAAGTTCGTCGTTGAATGGACTTTCCACTCAAATAAATTGGCTATGTTTTCTATAATAATGGTAGACGTTGCCTGTTAAGATTAATTTATGATTAATGATGCAATGTACTTATTACTTGGACAATGCAAGTTAAACTTTAGAATTACTTGTTTTTAGTGGTAAGTTATGTTTTCGCTTCCTGTTTATTTTTTAAAATTGGTTAGGTTTATTCTATCAAGGGATTAATTATTTTTAGTGGTAGGTTCCGTCTTTTTCAATTCTTATTTATAATATAGTATTATGCTGAGATCTTAGTATTTTGCTGATAAATGAGGACGCGTTTTCTTGATGACGGTTTACAGCCTTAATGCTTTTCTACATATCTTTTATTTGGATTTTTTTTAAACTAGTACGAAGCACGTGTGTTGCACGAGGATGTAGTCGAGGATAATTTTTTAGATGATATCATTATTTTTTTGGGATCAAAATAATATAATTCAATTATGTTCTTATTTCTTTTCTAACTTGTTTTAGAATAAATGTATATTTGATATTCGTAATTGTAATGAGTTCAGTGTTTGAAAATCTTTTTTGTAGGCTTCTGGATTGAAGACATATTTGATGGTGCTCCTGAAAAGTGAGCAAATGGAGAAATAAAAAGAATGAATCTGCATCTTTGTTTTTTTGTAATTTGTTAAATTGGTTTATGGTATATATATACCTAAGATTTGTAATTTTCAAGACCAACTGGTGCTTTACATTTCAAAGTACGAATGTTGTACGTCATGCAATACATCTGGTCTTCAACTATAATAACTGAACAGATTTTAATTAGTAGAACTATTTCTTGGTTAAGAAAGGAAAATTTTCATGACATGAAGCCAGAATGTGTGAGCCATTTGTATAATCCAAAAGCTTCCAGATATGTACGAAGGTACTGAAGAGAGGGGGGTTCCTTTAGTTTCGAACTTTTTTATGGAACTGCCTTTTTTTTTAAGCTAGTCGATTTGAAGGACAGTATATCTATAAAGCTAAGAATTTACTGCAATGACCTCTTTCTGTTTTTCTTTATGAGAAGTTGGCAACTAAAGTAAAAATCAATGGAGGGGTATAAAAGGCAAACACAATGTCCATTCCATAAAAAATCTCCCCAGCCGAAATTGTTGAGTATAGATACAAGTTCACTTGCCTATGTCCAGCATAAATTCATGTATGAATAATGCATACGGTTTGTACTAACATTTGTGGCTAAGCTATGCATCAGTAACGAACTTTTATAATTTAGTAACGGATGAAATATTGACAAATTTGTGAGGTCTGATAGACCATCGACCATTCTCTTTCCAAGTGAAAAGGGTTAGAATGGAAAGACTTGCACGTAAAAGCAGTGCAAAGAGCAAGTCTTGCGCCGTCGTCGATACAATGAAAAACTAGACGTGCAGATATTCTGAGCAATTCGCAAGAAAACTTCCATTGAAAGAGTGTTCTCTCAACCAGTACACCAATTCAACAATATCTGCACGATTCTCATCAACTTGTGTTTGGGAAGAACAAATCAAATCTAAGCCTGGAGAAAACTTCTTCCACAGGGAATATGCACATCGTGGCTGAAACTTTCAAGTTGTGCCAAGTCAAAAGCTTCACCATAACTCTCTGTCTAAATTAAATCCCCCTTTTCAAGTGTAATTCAACGTTAAGAATATATAACGCGCGTTATATTAAACGTTAAGGTATGATATACATTTTAGGATGCATTTTCAACCGGGTTAAGTTTTTAAGGTAGATAGTAACTTATAATGGTTTCAGAGGTTTAGTTTTGGAAATGTCTTCGGCTTGAGTCTTCCCGCTTGTATATTTGGTTCACCTTTATCGTAGTGCAATTTGCGCTATGTTTATATCTACACTTTCTAGTGGTGCACTTTGGTTTGACTTGTCTCTCCACGTATGTGCAATTAGGACCTTGCACGTGAGAAAAAGTGTTAGTATGATATGCATAATTGGGTTCATTCTCTACCTGCTTTCTCGATCTATATCTTAGAGAGGTTAACATGTTTTACACCCTATCCCCACAACCACAGACATCACCATCGTTTACTTTCTACAAATGTAACATGCTTAGTTCATCTTCAACCTTATTGTTCATACGTAAGTGAACACTGCAGTTTGACCTAATATAGTAACTTGAGAAGCCATCATAAGACGAATGCGCATGACTTCGAACGTACAATGTTAAAGTAACAGGAGTAATGCTTTGACATGGCACTTTAGTCACAAACTTGACTAGAAAGGCTTGGTAATGCAGCAGTATATCAAGTCTTTAGACTTTGTAAATGGTTCGAATCTGTAGCAACCTCTCGGATTAAAAGATTAGAGACACTTGGTCAATTAGTTAAGAGAATAAAGAAAGGAATTTGACCAAGTTCACTCCTGAAGGATAGGTACTGGTTAATGCCAGAACATGACCCAAAATCATCGCATCATCAATGCACCCTCAGATCATTGACCTGCTCCACCCATTAAAAGTACTGGCCATGGATATTCTGCAAAACTTGGTCAATTAGTCATTTTTTTTTATTTTCCAAATATGTTTTAGTCCGTGGAAAATTAGTTCCATCAAACTTTCACTCTTCAACTGCGATATCAAACATCTCAAGCGATATGACAACTGTTAGTGTGAGAATTAGAAATTTTACATACATTGTCCTAAATCTTTAATTTATGGTAAACCCCAAATCAAGATCGCAACTAAGTTCATATATTACGTTGCATAACCTGTTAATTCGTACATAGGAAGCTAGAATTAGGGAATTAGTACATGGGGTGATAAATGAAAAACCAAATGATTTGTGTGGTTACGCCATTCGGCCTTATATTTTCCACGCAAAGCGCCAAGGAGCTACATAATATCATTTTTCAAAATATTTTGCATTTTGGGGCTAACGTGTTTTTGCGTAAAATGTTGTTATAATTTACCGATGAATAAATGACTTTATTGAATCACTTCCACTTTGAATTGTTTTCTGCTCCAGTAAAACATTCCATTCCGGTTTTTTTTTTTTTTTTTTAGAATGATTAGAAGTATATGCCGTCGGAAAACAAACGAGGCCAACATCCCTAACCTTTAGGATTATAAAACTATAAAAAAACTAATAACGGATAACAATCCAATCCGATAAGAAGCACCAAAAAGAAAGAGAAATATACCGAAAAATAATTAAATTAAAACAGACTAAAGATAAGTACAACTTTTTTTGCTTTTTTTTTTTTGGGAAAACAATAAACATCTAGACCTACCAACAAATAAACCTACAAACAGAACGAACCTACAAAACAGGAAGATAACTAAGAACTAAAACAAGGTAATTACACAAAAAGCAACCAATCAAAATACACATGTAGACAGTCAAACCAAAACCATATTCCAGACTCGTGGCCCCTTCATGCACCTCTGCCTCGATTGCGTGCTTCCTCTCTGGCACCGGAACTGCCACCGTTTTCGGCCAACTCACTGCTGCCAAGCCCCAAGGACACAGAAGACAAACAACCCAACATCACCCTCGGAAAGACCTCATGAATAGAGTACATGTGAACAAAACACCAAAAGACCAGAACCTAGAAGACTCACCTACAACCGCCACCGACCAAACCGTTGTTATCCCACAACTGCCAACCCACAGAATACATTTGGTAAACTTTCTATGGAATACATTTGGTCAGAATAACCTTCGAGGTCCATGTATTCAATGTGATGATATATTTACTTGGAGACTTTATCTAGTCAACTTTTATTTTCTAAACATGCAGCTTTGAACACCATCTCTGGACTTATATGTGTCAGAGTAAATGTTGCATGGTCTCAATCATTTACGACTGTTAAATCAGAGAGCTGAAGCGGTAGAAGGAGATGTTATAATACATATATATAACTGTCTTAGAATCACTTGTCCCGAATCATATATATTCTTATACAGGCGTCGGGACTTGATATAAACATTTCGAGATCCTAGCTTTTATTGAACTCACACATCTTGACCAACTCAATGAGACCGCTATTAAAAGTTTGAGTTTTAACTAGTGTTTCCAAATATAATAAACCTGTATATACAGTGCCTTAAACTCAATTTTTTTTATAAAGTGCACACTGTAAAATTAAAAAATTCCCAAGTCCCATATGTGCATCCGCCCCTGCATCCAATCATGAAACATATACACATTTCTTGTGTGTATCTAATTTAAGTACTGTATTACTTTGAAAATACATGTAAATCCAATATTGTATTTCAGTAATAATCGAATGTGTGGAATCACTTGAGGAAATATAGTAATCACATGAAACTGAGACATCTCTCTAAACCCTAACTTTATTAGAACAATGAACATACACTTCTTAGTGACCTTTAGAGTAATTAATTTTTCCATTAGATCTGTCACTGTTTTTTAACTATACAGTATTGATGTAAGTATGAGTCACTGATTTTAGTGCCTCACTAATCGTCTCATAAGATTAGTTTAAATTTTTAGCTATGTTGGTGCATCACGTCTGACAATGTTCTCGTCATACTGATGTATTATTCAATGCCTAATCTTTAAAGAGCAAACAAACCCCACCTCCCCCAAACCCCAAACGTAAGAAACAAAGAAAGAACTGAGAAGAACATTACTTGGCGAACATGGTTCTTGGATAAGATTTTAAGTAATGTGTACCTACCTTTTCTAATTAACTTTTATTATTTAGTCATTCCCGCATCTAAACGGCCGCTTAAGTGTTCTGTATTCATAACATTATTAGGTTTTGAAAGGATTGATGTACGCAATCTTATTCCATAACGAAAAAACTCTTACAGAGTTTTGAATTCATGACCTCTTAGTCACAATAAATCACAATAGAGGAACCTTAACATTACGTCAATGCTTCGATCTCACTAAAAGTTGGTTCCATGACATTTTTACCGTAAACAGTAGTAGCATGGAAAAGCTCATTAATGAGATCAGATGTTACAATAGTTAATATATTAATTACGAATTATTTCGAGCCGGTCGTGGAATCAATTTCTGTTGCAGAAAAGTAAAGAAAATTGGGAGTAGTTATATAAGACCGAAGACCCAGTTTATTAAATACGAAGCCCAACCATTGACTGCTTCCAATCTTCAATAACAAACGAATTAAAGCAAGATTTTTTTGATTGTCTAGCCAAAGTTACTGATCTCTTTTTGACCTTTTAGGTATTGTTTACATGGCATTTTTGTGTCTCAAGTTAGGGTTTCTCCTTATTTTATGTCTGATGATGCTGGTCTTCCTGCTTTGATCTTTCCATCTCCGTAAGTGAAACGTATGATAAAAGTAGCAATTGTCATATGTCTATCGCTATTCACGGTCTTAGGGTTTACACCATTTTTAGTCACTTGGTTCTTTTATATATACGACGGTTTACGTTTTTTTTTTTTTTTTTTTCTTCTTTCAGTAATTTAAACTCGCGCCCTCTATGCTACAGTGCATATGGTGCAATGCATGAAGTCATGGTTGTTTGATGCAGCTTTGTGCACGGATTAGGACCGTCTGATATATTATAAAATGACTCATTGCTTCCCTTGATCCATCTTTTTATCCCATCGGTCATCCTGATCCAACAATTCTAGATAGTTATGACCATACAATATTTAATCAGATCCGTGAATAGTGAAATTACAACGTAATAACACAGCTAAGGATTAAGTCATACCTTCTTCACATAAGCCAACAACATGTGAACTCCAATCACAATAAACTAATTGAAATATCGAAAAAGAACAAAAGAAAACACTCGTGTATATGTTTTGCTGGTTTCCATAGCATTTAACATGGATTAACTTACAAGCAAAGCGGACCTTTGTTAATGAAACAAAAGATAAAAGACTTGTAATTCCTAGGCAAAACAGACTTTGTACAAGGTGACAAAACTTGGCGTCCGATGGCAACCGCTGGATCAGCAAAACTTGAGTTTTATATATTCAAACATGATGAGAATCCAGCGATGGAGATTTGTTGAAAAACTTGCTCATCATTCACAAATCATCACTTGCTTTGACCCAGCTCGGGTTCCTTCCTAGAACACCAGCTGTTTCAATGTTGAACAGGACAAATTTTCCTCTGCCTATAAGTACCACCCCCACTCCCTTTTGCCACTCTCATCGAAATCATTTCTGCCTTCCGAATTTCCTCTTCCTTCTCTCAAACTTCATTCTCCGGATTTCACAAGCTTTGGGTTGAGAACTAATCATGGCCACCCCCGACGAAGTGTCCGCTTTAGAACTCATCAGACAACACCTGTTAGATGAGTTTTGTCCCGACGAGAGTTTGGACCATCTTTGCACAGACCATAGCACGGGTAACGCCGGTTCTCAATCGGACTCTTCTTGTTCAGCAAGTTGTGGGTTCTCTTCCCTCGCCATTTCCGACTATCTGAACCCGAACGAGGTCGAACACAACGTACCAAACTGGTGCACCACCGACTTCTTCGGTTTCGGAGAAAATCAGAGTGATTTCTTCGAGTCCGAATTTAAACCTCAAGTTATCGATTTGACCTCACCTAAGCAAAGCTCCAGCGAGAAAAAACCATCGCTGAAGATTGCTTTACCGCCGGTAAGAAAGTTTGAGGTGTTAGATTTTACAAAGCCAAGTGAACAGCAGGTGAAGGTGGTGGCGCTGGTGGGGAAGAAAGAGAGGAAGAATTACAGAGGAGTGAGACAGAGGTCGTGGGGAAAGTTCGCGGCCGAGATTCGGGACCCGAACCGTAGGGGGTCCAGATTTTGGCTCGGGACGTTCGACACCGCCATCGAGGCCGCCAAGGCTTACGACAGGGCGGCGTTCAAGATACGTGGGAGCAAGGCGATCCTGAACTTCCCCCTGGAGATCGGGAACCCCTGCGAGACACACGCTGCCGTGGACGGCGTCCGGAAGAGAAGCAGAGAGGCGGTGGATGATGGAGTTGAGGAGAAGGCGGCGAAGAAAGTGGAATGTCCTCTGACACCGTCAAGCTGGACGGAGGCTTGGGATCTGGGTTTCGAGGGTTTGTTTACGATGCCGCCGATGTCGCCGATATCTCCAAATCCTCCAATGGGGTTTTCCCAGGTTACGGTACTATGAGTGCTTTCTAAGCTGGTTGTCGGCCCTGTGTGACGCTGTACATATAAAAAATGACCCAAGTTTGCCAATATGACGTGGGAGCATCAACTCCATTCCCCGATAATTCAGCAAAGATCTGCGGCTCTGGTTTGAATGTGGCGGTTGAGGGGGAGAGCACGGAAGCCATCCCAGTTCGATGGCTTCGCGAAGGGCGCCGTACACCACCATGTCTTCGGTATCGTTGTCTTTCAACGGCAAGTCTCCCCATGTATCGGTTAAACAGGGAAACAAGGTGCTTTCGAAGCTATTACTCCGGCAGTTGGCGCCGTTGGAGCTTGTCGCCGGAGTTCCACAGTCGTCCAACCGGTGACGCCGAATCGATTCGGGTAGTGCAAAATCGGAAGTCAAAACCACCTGTTCGGTACATCCATTTTTTATCAGAAGGAAACAGTGTACAAGTTTCCAGTAGCTGCCATTTTTGGGTGGAGAGAGAATTCTGGTTTTCTTGGGGGGTAAAGGGGGATGTGGGGTTTATATATATAGAGGGCATTCATCGGGAAAGTAATATTCATGCACTTGGATGAGATCTTTATGAGAATAAGATATGAAAATGGAACATTATACTGTAACTGTGTGTTTGTCTGGACATTAGTGGAGGAGCCAAGCTTCTTTGAAGATTCTGTACTTCTGTAAATGCATGCTTGGGCAGTGGGGGAAACAAGGGTTTTCAGTCACTGTGCTTGATTTAGGTTTTAGGAGGGAAAATTTTTAGCCGCTACTCGGGTCGAAGGAATTTTCCTCCTACTCTCTATGTAGCGACAATTAATGGTTGCTAAATGTTTCTAGTAGCTTTTATGTAGTGACACTAAAAAAATGTTATTAAGAGTTGTCGCTGCAAGTATTAACAGAAAAGCCACTAGAGACATTTAGCGACTATTAATTGTCACTATATATAGGGTTGGAGGAAGATTCCTACAACCGGGGTAGCAGCCAAAGTTTATTCTTTTAGGAGGGATTGTGTGGTTGGACGATATCATCGAGTCTGACAGCAGCATCATCCAGCTGTTTGCATAATCGTGACGAGTTTGCTCGTGGATGGGAGTTTTGGAACGAAAAACTTTTAATCTAACGATGGTAGATATTACGTGGTATTACTGATTAATAAGATTGAGAATTATAATCACTTTATCTCTCTTAAAATATTGTCATCTCGATCATTTTAATATTATAAGAGAAGAAGGGAAAAACTTATTCTTAATGGGTGAGATCTATTGACACTCTTTAAATGATTTTGGATGCTCTTGTACCGTTACTCAAAGTTTGTGAATCGTACATACTATCAGGCAAGCAGTAAGAACACCAATAAAATTATCGTTTTCGTTGATCGTTAAAAAATTTCATCCAAGTTTCTTGAGATTCTTCGATTGAGCACCCAATAGCAACTATACATAGAATTTTACTTCATATTTGTCATTTCACAATATGCTATTGGATTGGACGCCGCTAACTCGATGTTCAACGAAACATAAACTCATCATTTATGCTAATGTTGAAGTATTTTAACAAAAAATTCTATTTTCTTTTCAAGAATGGATTTGAGAAAACATTAGAGTTTCGTCAAAAATCATAGATGCTTTAGTCCCACATCGCTTATAAGTTAAAAGTTGAGATTTTCTCATATACTTCAGCTTTTGAAAGATATTTGTCCTACATTGGCTATTGTAAAGAAAATTGAAAAGTGTATAAGAGGACACTCGATCTTATGGCCTCTTAGTAAGATTTGCTTGAGTTTACGACTCGCACGCACAATGGGAAAGGACAAATGGGGGAAATACGAGTTTCTAATAGCATTCTGGCCCATAGCTGTTAGGCTACCTATGTTTATGGACATTATATTGCCAAAAGTCATATTTTCTTTTATTACACCAACATCAATATTTCTTATTACAACATTTTATTATCAAATGAATTTCAAATTGTTTACAAACAGCCGGTCTCAAGTCCGGATAAAAAGATGAGGGCATATGAAGAAATTTATCTTAAATTTGATTTTACTGAAAAATAAAAAATATTAATTTTGTATTTAGTCCCGGGCCTATCAGGTGGCCCGGCCCGATTCTCCACGCTCTTCCCGTTTCCTAGAGATGTCAAATGGGCCGGGCAGCCCGTGGCCCAACCCGACCCGGCCCTCTTATGAACATTATAGGCCTAAAAATAAAGGGCCTTGGACCTGGGCTTGGACCAGGCCAAGGTTTCACCAAAAAAGGCTCGGGTCAGGCCCTAAAAAAGCCCAAAAAACCAGGTCCGAAAAAGCCCTATTTTGGCCCTAAATTTGGCTCGAAATTGGCCCATTTTCTGGCCTAAATTCAGCCATTTTCTGGGTTGGCCCATTTTTTTTCAAATTTTGTTTTCCCTCACTTTTCCCCCAAACGGCTATTTTCCCCAATAATTCCAAAAATTCCACTTTTACCCCCCCCTCCCCCAACAACTATATAACGGCTAGTTTGGGGGGTATTTTGGTCCAAGTTAATTTTTTCAAATCTTTTAAGATTTTTTACACTTTTACCCTCCCCAACAACTATAACGGCTAGTATTACTTCAATAAGAAATTTGAAGCATTCCTTATTAGAAAAGGTTAAAATGCATTTGGTTTGCTTTGGTACTGTGGCTTGCACGTGACGGTGATTGTTGAGGACAAGAATATTATTCTTTGATAGCTTAAGTTTTTTAAATAGCTGTTCAAAAATAAGGAAATTGTGCATCTTCATCTCCGCAAAAGCACATTTTTTGGTTGGTATCACACACATCTAGGGAGCAATAATTCTCATAGCAAAACAAAGTCTCTACATATGAGAGTTATTAACCATCCTATATTTATATGAGAGTCATATGTATAGAATAAAATTTTGTATATGAGACCAACTGACCAAGTAGAGAGAAAAACTGTTAGTAAAAAATCTATACTTATTGCTTAAGATCGTCTAGGGAATTAATAATTATACTCCAAATTTAAATCCTTGTAAATTCCAACTAGTTTTTAGTGGTACATTATAATAATAAAAATTCAACTTTAGTGAAAAAAGTAAAGCTTAATAGTATAAATTTGAAATAAACTAATTAGGATTTCAAAATATATGCTAAAACTTTACACCAAATTAAACTAATAGTATAAATTGAAATAAACTGATTAGAATTTAAACTTTCGAAAAATGCTACTTATAAATTATAATGTTACTAGGCCAAAAAAGGCTTGTCAATATTACACCAAATTAACATGTATCAATCTCAACCAATTAATTTGATGTATTCTTGTTGGCCATCGGCCCTAAATATTGGGCCTAGGACCAGGGCTTGGACTGGGCCCATATATCCAGATTTCATGCCCAGGCCCGGTCCGTTTTTCAGTCATCAGGCCAGGCCCAGCCCATTTTTGTTGGAGGCCCGTTGGGCTTGGGCTGGGCCGGCCCATTGACATCTCGGGGGGCGTTTCCATGCTAGGCCCGAAGGGCTCGGCCCTTTGACACGTCTATTTACATTAAGAAAAGAAATGTTTAGAGCGGTTACCTAAGCTTTGAAGCTGACCGTTGACCAAGCTAGTCATACCGTTGGACTTTGAAAATGGAGCGTCTGACTTGGCATTGCGGGTACCCCTTGGCCATTTCAGGAAACAACCAACACGTGCGGCCCACTCTCACCCTCGTTCAGCACACGACAATCTATATATATAGTAGGCCCCACGTGCACAGTATCCGATAAAGAATTGCCAAAAACAGAAACGTGAGTAAATATATAGGAAGGTGCACTGTAAATTCTTTTATGCCAAAAGGTCCTTAGAATATTATTATCGTTGCGGCCGATATAATAATAGTAGAAGTTCATTCTTAAATGGAATTCCACTTTGGCTATGTTTTCCTGTAATTATGGTAGGCGTTGCATGTTAAGATCGATCTATTATTCATGATGCAATGTACTTATTACTTGGACCACGCAAGCTGGACTTTAGAATTACTTGTTTTTAGCTGTAGGTTGTGTTCTCGCTTCCTGTTTATTATTTATTGTCAGACAGGGTATATAATATTGACAGATTTATTGTTCTTAGTGATAGGTTCTGTTTTTTTCAATTCTTATTTATATTATACTATCGTGCTGGGATCTTAGTATTTTTGCTGATAAGGAAGGACTTTTTTTTTCTTAATGCCGGTTTACAGCCTTTTTGTTTTTCTACATATCCTTTATTTGAATTTTTTTTTAAGAATTGAGAGTCCGAACAATGAAATTATGTTCAGTTATCTACTGTTTTGAGCCCTAAAATTCAAATGAAGTGCTTTTTCTGTGTATTGTTTTCTTTCTATTAACGAAGTTTGGCCTATGGTCAAATAAAAGAATAGGAGAGCATCTAAGGAACAATGTCGTGAATTCAAAAGCACTAATGGCATTTGTACTTACTAGGCTGCTATAAACTTGGTAACCAAAGTTCGTCTCTAGCCGTATAATGTCAAGCCATATAGGATGAACAATTTGGTTTTAAGGATCTACCAAGATTTGATTCAGATCTGATTTTAAAACCAATGATATAGATTATTATTGTTGTTTATGTTGCGTATATGCAGCAAATCTGTTTATAAAGTGTCAATCGTGTTAAATGTATTGTTGATATTAACTTATTTCTTTTATTGTTATTTTTTTGTCTTATTGCTCTGCTGGAGGATAATGAATCGTCTAATTATTTTGTTTTCAAATAAAAGGTGAAGAACAGTGAGTCGTTCTATTATGTTCTGTCTTTTTCAATTCTTATTTATATTCTAGTGTCGTGATGGATGGGATCTTAGTATTTTACTGATGAAGGAGGGCACGCTTTTCTTAGTGGCGGTTTACAACCTAACGATTTTCTACATATCCTCCATTTGAATTTTACCAAGAACTAAGAGTCGGAATAATGAAGCTATGTGCAGTCATTAATTGTTTTGAGCCCTAAAATTCAAATGAAGTCTCTTTTTTCTTGTATTATTTTCCTTTTATTAACGAAGTTCTTAGGCCTTTGCCATGTCATGAATTTAAAAGCACTACTGGCATTTGTACTCACTAGGCTGCTACAATCTTGTTAATCAAAGTTCGTGTCTAGCCGATTAATAATGTCAAGCCGTATAGGATGAACAATTTGGTTCTAAGGATCTATGGAGATCTGATTTTAAAACCAATGACATAGACTAATATTTTTGTTTATGTTTGGTATACGCGGCAAATGTGCGTGTTAAACTTATCCTTAAAACTAACTGATATCTTTTGTTGTTACCTTTTGTCTTGTTGCTTTGGCGAGGAATAATGAGTCGTCTAATTAGTAAAAAATAATTTCTTTTCTTATAAAAGGGGCTATACTATCAATGCTTTCATACAGCCTACTTTTCATTATAGAGCCACCTCCATCTAAATCATGAAACTATTAGGCGCAGCAACATTTCGGGTACTTTTAGTCGAGCTAAAGTTTTCCACATACATCATATATGTTTTGTGTCTTATTAATTATGCAAAGCCTTGACCAAGTTCATTAAGTATCTTAATTTCCTATACTACGTCTTAAATCCACATTCAGTTGCCGCGAAAAGAGATGCCTCATATGTTGTCAATACTTCTGCCCGTTATGCCTCGAGGATGTTCTTTATTCACCCTCATAGAATGAATGATTTTGTCACCCTCCAAGAGCAAGAAGGGTGCAAAACATCAAACCAGAGGCAAGAGATATCCTAGATGGGTAAAGATGAATATCTAGCAATAATTCAACGATGAACAATTTATAAAAGAGATTGAATTAGAGATATTTAACAAAGTTTTTGAAAAAATTCAGCTTAAACTACAACGAAGAGAATTCTTAACAATAACAATAATGTTTTGACGTGCGATCATAATAGGTTTGCAGATGCTATTGACTGAATACTCGAAATTAGCAGATAAGTTTTCTGTCTTGATTTTTCGATTAACATATACAGTATATTTTTGGAACTGTCCCTAAAAGGGTACATCACAAAGTTCAGTCTAGCTAGACCGGATATACGGACTGGACCAGGCAGGCCTTTAAATTGAGATTGAAACAGTTTTGTCGGGCTGGTCAAGGCAGGAATTGGGCCACTCATGAGATGTAAATCTGTTTGAAATTGATTATCAGAAATAAAATATAATTAATTCTTAAAACTAGCTTTTTAAGCTATTAAGAGTTGAATTGTATTTGGATAAAGTGTACTAAAAACAGTTTTAATATGCCAAAATGACCAAGAAGTAAGTGTTTCAATGAAGTATACTATACATATTTATAACTCGTAAGAATATTTTGATACTTTTCTTGATCAAATCTAATTTAAAAAACTAATAAATCTATAGGTGTAGTTTTCTTGGATTGTGGTTTTATCAGTTTTCATCTTTGTCAAATGCCTAACGAGCAAATTTAATCTGATTTGAACATTCCATAATCAATTCCAAATAAGCTCTTAATAGTATACTCTCCCCCCCCCCCCCCACCCCCCACCCCTCTCTCCCTTCCACAAAAACCACACAGGAAGAAAAGAAAAAAATTGGATATAAGCTATGCTCAACTTGAATTTTGTCCGTAAATTCCTAAAACTTGTGAAATGAAAATTTATTTATGTTGTTATGGCAATGAAAAGTTCTTTATGGCATGTAAGTGACGTAGTTTTGATTAAATTATTAATGGCTTTTGTTATATTTTTCTTATCAATCTAAACTACATCATTTTGGAACCACGTCATAATAAACTTTTATATGGCATAGCAACACAAATGATGTCTGCTTTATAAAGTTGGTGTTCAATGGATAAGTCAATATAACTGAAAAACAGAGGAGCGCTATTGCGGTGCCTTTTAAAAACATTTTGTTGTCAAAGTTAATATTGGTACCACAATAAATACTATTTGCAACAACATAGTAGTAAGAAAATTTTCAAATTCTTGTTCTCGCTCTTTTTCACGTTCACTCTTTTATCTATCTGCTCGATTGCGCATAAACTATCTTGCCCCTAGGTTGTTCCATTGTTTTGGGTAGATGTAGCATTAGCACTTCAAAATCTACTAAGAGGCGTTGGCACACACAATACATATGCACAATAAAAAAAAAGATACAATTGAATTGAATAACTAAAAATACAGGTAAAAAATGGTGCATCATACATGGATAGTATCTAAAACTACTTTTGATAATAAGGATAAATAATAATTACTTATAGTAGGACGTTTTCTTTATTAAGAAGGAAAAATTTTAAGACATGAGTATGAGTGAACTTATCATTTGTATAATCCAAAAGCTTCTATGTACCAAAAATAAATAATCCAAAAGCTTCCAGAGATTCA
Source organism: Escallonia rubra (assembly GCA_033065855.1). Taxonomy (NCBI): domain Eukaryota; kingdom Viridiplantae; phylum Streptophyta; class Magnoliopsida; order Escalloniales; family Escalloniaceae; genus Escallonia; species Escallonia rubra. The sequence continues at coordinate 70,891 of JAVXUO010000259.1, read as the reverse complement.
TTAAGGAACTGAAGAGAGGGAGGTTCCCTTAGTTACGAACTTTTTTATGGAACTGCCTTTGTTTTAGCTAGTCAATTTAAAGAACTGTACATCTATAAAGCTGAGGATCTTCTGCAATGACCATTTTATGTTTTTCTTTATTAGAAGCTGGCAACTAATTAAAATAAAAATTAACGGAGGGGTATAAAAGGAAAACACATTAATGTCCATTCCACAAAAAATCTCCCCAGCCTTGATTTATGGAGTATAGATACAAGCTCATTTGCCTATATCCAGCACAAATTTATATATGCATGTAACCCATATGGTTTTTACGATCATTTGTCGCTAAGATATACATCTGCAACGAACTATTATGGTTTAGAGACGGATGACATATTGACAATTTCATGAGGTCTGAGAGATCATCAACCATTCTCATTCCAACGAACTATTTAAGTTTTGGGTAAATTACACACGGCTCCCCTGAGGTTTGCCTAAATTACACACGGACCCCCTTATCTTTTTTAATTACACTAAACTACACTTTTTTATTTTTCCGTTCGAAGAATTAACAGAAGTAAGAAAATGACGCTAATACCCCTGAGAAACAAGTTAATTTACCCCTCCTCTCTCTCTCTCTCTCTCTCTCTCTCACACACACACGAAGCCAAGCAAGCAGCGCCGTAAGCGCGCCCCTGCCCCATCACGGTCACCGCCCAGGCTGATGACGCCTCCATCACCGCCGAGCAGACCTGCTCCATCTTCGAGCAGAAGCACGTCTCCCTCTCCTCCGAGTTCACCGCAGATCCAATCACAGCACTCACGGCTTGCCTCCTCGCTCGAACAGCGCCTCGCCGAGCTCGCCCAGCTCCAGGCCGACAAGCACCAAGGCCATCTCCAATCGGTAATCCATGACAACGGTGTTTGTGTCAAATCCGATTCAGATCCTTGCCTTCCAGTTCAGATCCGATTGATCGCCGAAGATGTCCGAGGTGGACGAGGAGTCCAAGCAGGAGTCTTACACCGTGGTTCGCGACGGTCCGGCGAGTGCCCCATCGTCAACCGCAACCTCAACCTCAACCCAGAAACGGTGGCCACGAAATCTGCGGGGAGAGCTTGAAACGTCCGGAGCAGCTGCCGGCGAAGGACGACAACAGTTAAGCCGCCGGAAAGAGCACCGAACAAACGCCGAACACCGCAAATAGGCCTGCCGGTGCCCAAATCCCGGCCAACCTTGCCAAAACGGGAGCTGTAACGCCTCCACGAACAGCCCTCTCAGCCCGAACATAAACACCACGAACCGTTATCCTAGGTGCATTTCTAGTCAAACGCGAACCCTGATATCCGCCTCCTTCCCTCAGATCAAAACCCACCATGATGCTCTGATTATCTCTAGAACAGCAAATCTGAAAAAAGAAAAAAAGTCCAGATTTGGCATTGCTGGGCGTATGAGTAGACACGAAGCGCGTGGTGATGCGTCGTCAGATCTGATCAGGTCCTCTCCAAGGACGCCGAAGGTCGCGCCTCTGGTGAGGCGTCGGCGGCAGTGGAGGAGCATCGGCAGCAGTCGCTAAGCATTGGGTTGTAAAGAAGAAGAAGAAGAAGAGGGCATTTTGGGGATATCATAATAATTGAAAGGTGCCCTAACTTTTCTTAACGGTTCTTTAACGGAACTGGGCTTTATGTAAGACAGTGACAAACCACAGGGAGCGGAGAGTAATTAAAAAAGATAGGGGGGTCCGTGTGTAATTTAGGCAAACCTCAGGGGGGCCGTGTGTAATTTACCCTTAAGTTTTTCATTCTCTTTACTTGCGACTTGCCTTTATGTGCAAGTTGCACGTAAAGGCAGTGCAAAGAGCAAGTCTTGCATCATCGAGACAATGAAAAACTAGACGTGCAGATGATCTGAGGAAGTCGCAAGAAAACTTCCATTGAAAGAGCGTTCTCAACCAGTACATACGTCCAATTCAACATCATCTGCATAATTCTCATCAACTTGTGTTTGGGAAGAACAAATCAAATCTAAGCTCGGAGAGACTTCTTCCACGGGGAATATGCATATCGTGGCTGAAACTTTCAGTTTATGCCAGGTCAAAAGCTTCACCATAACTCCCCGTATAAATTAACTCCCCCTTCCAACTATACTAATTTGACGTTAACAAAATAATATGTGAGGTATATTAGCCGTTCAAGTATATCGTTAAAGTATGATATACATTATAGGGTTTATTGTATACTAGGTTAAGCTTTTATAACAGATCAATAGTAACTTATTCGTATAGTTTGTGCTGCTGCACTTTGATTTGATTTGTCTCGTCACACACAATCGGAGTCTTGCACGATAGCGTATGAAATTGTATATGCATTACTAAGTCCATTCTCTACCAACTTTCTCCATTAATATCAGATAGGCTAATTTGTTGAACACCTATCCCTGCAACCCCATAGACATCACCATCGTTTACTTTCTACAAAAGTAACGTGCTTATAGTTCAACTTCAACCTTATTGCGTTTACACCTAAGTGAAACACCGTAATTTGACCATATACACACACACACACACTAACTTGAGAAGCCATCCTCAGACGAATGCGCATGACTTCAAACGTATGGTGTTAAAGCAACAGGAGTAATCACATGCTTTGACATGACACTTCAGTAACAACCTCTCTGGGATTCAAAGATTCGAGACAGGAGTAATCACATGCAGCAAAATATTAAGTCGTAGACTTGGTAAAAGGTTCGAGTCAGTAGCTACCTCTCTGGGATTCAAAGATTCGAGACAAATTATGGAAATTAAGAGCATAAAGAAAAGAATTTGACTAAGATCACTCCTGAATGATAGGTACTGGTTAATGCCAGAACATGAGATGACCATAAATAATTATATGATCAATGCACCCTCATACCGCCCTCAAACCATTGACCTGTTCCACCCCATTAAATAGTACAGGCCATGGATAATCTGAAAAACTTGGTCAATTAGTTATCGTTTTCATTTTCCAGATACGTTTCTGTTTCGTGGAAAATTAGTTCGATCGAATTTTCACTCTTCAACTTCGATATCAAATAGCTCAAGTGATATGACAACTGTGAGAAGTGTAAGAATTAGAAGGTTTACACACATTATCAAACATCTCTTGTTTAGGCTAAAACCTACATCAACATTGCAACTAAATTCATATATCACATTACATAACCCGAACATACATTTGGAACCTAGAATTAGGGAAGTGGTACATGGGAGGATGATAACTGAAAAAAAGATACGATTAGCACAGTTATGACTTTATTCAACGCAAAGCGCCAAAGAGCTGCTTGATATCATTTTCCAACATATTTTGCATTTTCGGGGCTAACATGCATGTTTTTGTGTAAATATTGCTGAATAGTGGATTATAAACATCGTAATTAACAAATGAAAAAAAATGACTTTATCCAATCACAACTTCCACTTTGAAATAATTTCTGGCTGTTTTCTGCTCCAGTTAAGCACTCCCTTTCGGTAGACTTTCTATGGAATACATTTGGTCAGAGTCACGTGCGAGATCCATGTATTCAATGTAATGATATATGGACTTGGAGACTATCTGGTCAACTTTTATTTTTCAAACATGAAGCTTTGAACACCATTTCTCGACTCATAAGTGTCAGAGTAAATGTTGCATGGTTTGATCATTTAAGACCGTTAAATCAGAGAGGTAATGCGATAGAAGGAGAGGTTAAGAAGAGCGTAGAGCTTTCAAACTATATATATATATATATATATATATATATATATATATATATATGTATATATGTGTATATATATCCACTGCCAGCGCTGGCAGGCTTGCCAGCGCTGTTTTGCTGTCCGCTACATAATGTAGCGGACGATAGTTGACGTCCGCTACATTATGTAGCGGACGGCAAAACAGCGCTGGCAAGCCTGCCAGCGCTAGCAACGGATCAGCTCCCTATATATATATATATATCCAACGCCAACTTGATATAGACATTTTAAGATCCTACCATTTATTGAACTCGGACATCTTGAGTAACTCAATGAGAGCGTTGTTAAAAGTTCAAGCTTTAACTAGCGTAACTCGGCAGAGTTAGATGCTAATGTTAGTTTTTCACAAATTAAAGTGAGCAAAACCTCTTTTTATACACTTTAATGTCAATTTGTTATGCACATTAAAATAGAAAAATCCCCTGTTTGTATCTTATTTAGTACTGTATTACGTTGAAAATACATGCAATTAATACACTACAATATTTCAGTAATCAAGCGTGGAATCACTTGACAAATCAATAATAATCATATGAAACAGTGACATTTCTCAAAACACTAAAAGTTTACTAGAACAATGACATAGACTTCTTAGTGACCTTCACAAAATTTAATTATTCCATTAGATCTGTCACTGTTTTTGCACTGTACAGTATTGATGTAAGTATGAGTCACTGATTTTAGTGCCTCACTAATCGTCACATAAGATTAGTTTAAATCTTTAGCTATTTGGGGTGCATCACGCCTGACACTGTTCTCGTCATTGTGATGTATTATTCAATGCCTAATTTTCAGGGACCAACACCAACCCCACCTACTAGCTTCGCGGAGAACCGAATAAACAATAACATCAATTTGTACCAACGAAATCTGAACTCGAAAATACCCTTGCCACAGCAAAGAGGTTAAAATCCCTTACATTATACAAGTAATTCGGCGAAAGCTCAATCCCCCAGCGCTACGATACTCGATTTAGAGACTCTGAAACCAGACCACCTCACATTCTTATCCAAGACACTGAAACATGGTGCTTGCCAAAGTCATGACCTGGAAAAAGTAGCCTCTAAACTATGGCAATTGGATTTTGCTTAAGGAGTGTGGGATACTGGACTACACCGACAGTGCTCAGAAACACTTTACGTATGCACATGTACACTAACTAGTTCATTTAGGTACTAGTTTCAGTTGTTGCATGTCTTCAGGTATAGCCCTATCATGAGGGCAATCACGATCAACCTGCCATACCTTTTTAACAATCCGCATACTGGCGTCCACCGTCTCCATTAATATCTAATTCGATACTTATCTCTTATCCTTACATTCAACTTTCATCCTAATTGATTCGTTAATGTGACTCTTGGTGGGGGTATTTTCGTCCCTAGCTTCCCCTTCGCCTCATCGGTTTCCCTCCAAAATTAGCCCTATATGCTGCCCTCTTTCCCTCCAAAATTCTTCCACACTCGTTGACTAACAACCCATCCCCTGGACCTAAGCCAGCTCGTGGCCACCTCCCCCCAAACCCAGTAAGATACAAAGAAAGAACTGAGAAGAAAATTACCCGGTGGACATGGTTCTTGGATATGATTTTTTAGCTACGTTTATATGTCCAGTCATACCCGCGTCTAAACATGGTCGTTTTAATATTTGCTACTCGTAACATTTTTAGGTCTTGAGAGGATTGATGTGTGCAATCTTATTTCACAACGAAACAGTTACATGAATGTTTTGACCCACTGATGATAGCCTGGAAGTTGAAATACATCGAGTTTACAAAGCTCTACAAATTATAAAAGACCAACAACTTCTTGAAGTTATGGTTGAAACAAACTCCATGGCGAAGCATTTGTTGACTACGCCCGAGATCGAATCCTTTCATCCGTTCTCTAATATTATTAGGGATTGTCGTTTTTTGCTCATAGCGACTAAGTCTAGAATAAGACATGTTTTTAGAGAGGGCAACCAATGTGCTGATAAGCTAGCCAATCTAGGAACTAGATATGATGGGGATTTTGTTTATCTCAACCAACCCCCGATAGAAATTAGTCCACTGCTTCTAGCAGATGTAATTGGGGTGGAATACCCGCATAACTAAGTTGTATTGTTGTTCCGTTCAATCAAAAAAAATGAATGTTTTGACCCGCTTCAGTGTTGTATAACATTTTTATCGTAAATAATAGTAACATGGAAAAGTTCATCAAATGTTAACATAGTTAATATGCTAATTAAGAAATACTTCGAGCCGCTCGTCGAATCAATTTTCTGTTGACGGAAAACTAAAGAAAATTGGGAGTGGTTATATAAGACCGGTGCAAGACCGAAGACCCAGTTTATTAAATACAAAGCCCTACCATTGACTGCTTCCAACCTTCATTAGCCAACAAATTTAAAAAAGATTTTGTTGAGTGTCCAGCCAAAGTAACTGATCACTTTTTGACCTTTTAGGTTTTGTTTACATGCCTTTTTTGGATCTCAAGTTAGGGTTTCTCCTTATTTTATGTCTGATGCTGGCCTTCTCGCTTTGATCTTTCCATCTGCGTAAGTGAAACGTCTAATGAGCTAACAAATGTCATATGTCGACCGCTATTCACGGTCTTAGAATTTGCACAATTTTAGTCGCTTGCTTATTTTTTATGTACGAGAGTTTACGCGTTTTTTGCTTGTTTGTTTTAGATAAACGAGAGTTTACGCGTTGTTTGTTCTTCTTTTAGCAACACGAAGACGTTATCTTTGGAATTTACACTCGTAGCCTCTGTGCTACACTGCGTAGGGTGCAATACATGAAGTCAAAGAACGTGGCTAGTTTATGCAGCTTCTTGCACGGATTAGGATCGTCTGAGATATTATAGTGTGTAACTCATCGCTTCACTTAATCCATCTTTCTATCTTACCATTCTCCTCGATTCAACAATCCTAAATAGTTGTAACCATACAATACTTATCAGATTCGTGACTAGTGAAACTACAAACAATAACACTGCTAAGGATTAAGCCGTACCTTCTTCGCATAAGCCAACAACATGTGAACTCAAATCACAATAAACAAATTATAATACCGACGACAAAGCAAGGCGGTTCATGCATGTAATGCAAAACAGAACAAGGCAAAACACTTGTGTACATGCTTTGCTGGTTTCCATAGAATTTAACATGGATTAACTTACAAGCAAAGCGGACCTCTGCTAATGGAACATAAAATTCCTTAGCATCTTTATCCCAACGTGCAGTGTCCAAGTTTTGTACAAGGTGACAAAACTTGGAGTCCGATGGCAACCGCTGGATCAGCAAACTTGACTGTTATATATTCAAACATACGAGAATCCAACGATGGGGATTTGTTGAAAAACTTGCTCATCATTCACAAATCATCACTTCCTTTGACCCAGCTCAGGTTCCTCCCTCTATCGTAGAACACCAGCTGCTTCAACGTTGAACAGGACAAATTTTCCTCTGCCTATAAGTACAATCCCCACTCCCTTTTTCCACTCTCATCGAAATCATCTCTGGCTTCCGAATTTCCTCTTCCTTCTCTCAAACTTCATTCTCTGACTTCAAAGCTTTGGGTTGAGAACTAATCATGGCCACCCCGGACGAAGTGTCTGCTTTGGAGCTCATCAGACAACATCTTTTAGATGAGTTTTGTCCCGACGAGAGTTTAGACCATCTTTTCACGGACGAGAGCACGAGTAACGCGAGTTCTCAATCGGACTCTTCTTGTTCAGCAAGTTGTGGGTCGTCTTCCCTCGCCATTTTTGACTATCTGAACTCGAACGAGGTCGAACACAACGTATCAAACTGGTCTACCACAGACTTCTTCAGTTTCGAAGAAAACCAGAGCGATGTCTTCGAGTCCGAATCCAAACCTCAAGTTATCGATTTGACCTCACCTAAGCAAAGCTCCAGCGAGAGAAAACCTTCGCTGAAGATTGCTTTACCGCCCGTAAGAAAGTTTGAGGTGTTAGATTTTACAAATCCAAGTGAACAGCAGGTGAAGGTGGTGGCGCCAGTAGTGGGGAAGGAAGAGAGGAAGCATTACAGAGGAGTGAGGCAGAGGCCGTGGGGAAAGTTTGCGGCGGAGATCCGAGACCCGAACCGTAGGGGGTCCAGGGTTTGGCTCGGGACGTTCGACACCGCCGTCGAGGCCGCCAAGGCTTACGACAGGGCGGCGTTCAAGATGCGTGGGAGCAAGGCGATCCTAAACTTCCCTCTGGAGATCGGCAAGCCATGCGAGACACGCGCAGCCGTGGACAGCGGCCGGAAGAGAACCAGAGAGGCGGCGGAAGTTGCAGTTGAGGAGAAGGCGGCGAAGAAAGTTGAACATCCTCCGACGCCGTCCAGCAGGATGGAAGCTTGGGATCTGGGATTCGAGGGTTTGTTTAACATGCCGCCGATGTCGCCGATATCTCCGCATCCTTCGATGGGGTTTCCCCTGGTTATGGTACTATGAGTGCTTTCTCAGCTGGCTGTCGGCCGAGAGTGACGCTGTAAATATAAAAAATGACGCAAGTTTGCCGATATGACGTGGGAGCATCAACTCAATTCAATTGGGCTTTTGAGGATCGGGAGAAATTGTTCAAATTTCTATAAAATAAAATAGAGAGTGTCAATTATCACACAAAAAAAAAAATAGAGAGTGTCGGAGGCCAAGATGCATGCCAATTAATGTCCTAATTCAAAGTTTTTGCCAAAAAGAAAATGTTCCAAAATTTGAAGGACTGGAAGTAGCATTTTCCTTTTAATGCTTGATTTATCCGCAACGAGATATCAATATAGCTTTAACTCCTATTTTGCGTCCTTTCTTGCACTTTATGCCGGCGATAAAAATATAAAAACGTGTAATATAAAGGTAGTTTCCTTAGGAAAATTAGTAGGTGAGTCATTAAAAGTAATATATGGTTAAGATTCCTTGACTCTAACCTTTTATCCTTTTTTCTCAAAATTTATTTGTTCTTGCAAATAAATCCTCAAAGTATTCTACATGGTAAACTAAATAACGTGTTGTGGTTAAGGGTCAGTGTTATTTAAGACACAACTACATTCTTAATTGTATTATCAGGGAGTCATGCACAGATAAACCTGAAAGCAACTTTTTGCTCGAGTTTTTTTTTCTAAAAAATGAAGAAAAAAAAAAACAGAGAGAAGCCTATTTCCTATATAGGGACGTTGAATAGGAAATAGCTACGCATGTTATTGTTGAATAGGGACGTTGCCCCTTCAACGCAACGGAAGAAGGAAGAGTAATAAAAACCATGTGACAAAGTGATAGTACTATATACCCAGTATTATTAGTATATCCAAATAATTGTTTGCTAAGTTAGTGGCAACATGGCTTATTTACAAAGGCAGTAGTATCTTGTACTTTTTCTCCTGAAAATTTGTTCCACTCCAAAACTGGGAAGTTGAGCCCAGATCACGCATACTTTTATATTAAAATATTAGTTTATCACTTTTTTATCCACTTTTAACCAAACTTTCTCCTTTTGGAGGCAACCTGGAAACACCCATCCCTTGTTTGGATAACAACATCAGAAGGCGACAAAACCCAGAGCCAGTCCAAACATCATCCGTCGGATCAGATCATTCCGCGTGATCCGACGGTAATACTCTAGTTCCAGCGCTGGTTCCTCCCTTGTACCACAGGACAGGAACCTGCCTGGTTCCCACGGCTGTCGCTTTTTCTGACCTTTGAAGGGAGACTCTCGTTTCCTCTCCCCCCCCCCCCCTATATAAAGCCTTTCCACACTCTTCTCTCTACTTCAAATCCTTCCTTCCTTCCTTCAGCTTCTGTACAAAGTCCTCCTTTACACAGACATAGCTAGAGATCTAATCATGGAGTCCACCAATGAAGTGTTGGCTCTAGAACTCATAAGACAGCACCTCCTGGACGAGTTCTGTCCGGGTGACAGCTTCTTCACTGAACTCTCCAGTTTTACCTCCATTTTCACCGATGAAAGTTTCGTTGATGTGGAACCAGAGCTTTCCAGCTCTCAATGTGATTCCTCAAGCTGTAGCTCTACGATCACAGTCTCCGATTACCTAGACTCCTACGAACTTAACTCCCCGGATTTCTTCAATTTATTTGAGCCAACCCAAAACGAACTCTTCGACTTCGAATCAAAACCCCAAGAAGTCGATTTAACGCAAGAAGAATCGAGTTTCTGCGGCAGAAAGCCGTCGCTGAAGATTAATTTGCCGCCGATGGACAATGATTTGAGTAAAGAGGAGAGGAAACACTACAGAGGAGTAAGACAGAGGCCGTGGGGCAAGTTTGCGGCGGAGATCCGGGACCCAAAGCGTCGCGGGTCTAGGGTTTGGCTCGGGACTTATGACACGGCCATTGAGGCTGCCAGGGCTTACGACCGGGCGGCGTTCGAGATGCGTGGCAGCAAGGCGATTCTGAACTTTCCTCTCGAGATTGGGAAGACGTGTGAGACAAGTGCCGCCGCGGAGGGCGGCCGGAAAAGACAGAGAGAGGAGGAGGTGGTGGTGGAGGGAGTTGAGCGGAAGGTGATCAAGAAGGAAAAATTGCCGGAATCTAGTCTGACCCAACTGGAATGTCCTTTAACGCCGTCGAGTTGGACGGGCTTTTGGGATTCGAACGTAAGCGGTTTGTTTAACATGCCTCTTCTGTCGCCGTTATCTCCCCATCCGACGATGGGGTATTCCCGGCTGACAATCATCTGATCGGAATACGGCTAGAACGTCTGTACTGTGGAGTGTGTAAATGCTTAGGCCTCCCTATATTGATTTTGTTTATTCTTTAATATCGAAGCATTTTGCAAGAAGCAACATTTGATGCAATTAACCTTTGGAAAGAAAAAGGAAACTTTAGTTCTAACTTTAGCAATATTACTTTTACTTTTTCTTTGCCTACTAAGTTCTGTTATAAACATAGTAACATCATTAATCGCTCAAATGTGCAATGGTTTTTTACTTTAAATTGTAAGTATCACGAAAGTGAACGTATCATAGACATGACAGACGACGATAAACTTCCAATTTTCTTTCAACAATGTACAGCACATCATTGGAAATGGACGAGAAATCTGGTGCATCAGTACATATGGCACGTCATTGGAAATGGACTGGATACTTGCCTTTGAGCTCGCATCACTGGGTAGTTAGTTGGTCTAAAGAGACGGAAGGATCAGTTCGTCAAACTTAAACACATCAAGGTTTCCTGGACTCAATCACTGGTTTTTACTTCAATTACACTCCATTCTCTCTCTAAAAATATCTCTCCTAATTCTCTTTAAGCAAACTTTCCCCAGCAAGCCATCGCGGCCACCCTACCGTGCGATGGCGCGCATGGGACGGTGGCCGGAATCTGGCCTAGGACTTGTATACATCTTGTTTTCTTTTAGTGTATTTTTACTCTGATGGTGGTCGTCTTTCGTGGCCAGCGGCTGATCACGGATGGAAGACTACGGTGAGTTGACCGGCGCCATCCTACCCAGCCACGATCGGGGACGGTGATGTCTGCTCATACGCCGATTCGTCGGATCTCTTCAAATTTTTTAAGATCTATGGTTTTCCTTGATCTTCTAGATCTGATACGTCTTGGTCGGAATGTTGATCATGGGTTTGCTTGATTTGTATTGTTGATTGAAGAGGTTTGGGTTTGCTTAAGTTAGATTTTTATTGCGGAAGTGGTCGGAATCCTACAGGCGGTGACCAGAATCCTCCTACAAGCGGCCGGAATTTTCGCCAACAGTAAATAGGGCTTTTTAGTTGGCTGTAGGGTGTCTGTTTTGGTTACTAAGCTCAGTGTCTAGGGTTTTGGTGTAGTACGCCATGATGTCATGCGGGGGGGGGGGGGGTTTGGGGCCTCAGGTGGGTTTTGGGGGTTTTAAACGTGTTTCTACGTTTGGGTGGGGGGTGGGGTGGGAAAGGGGGGTTGAAGCCCTAGGGAGGGTGAGGAGGGTTTTCTAGGGTAATCTACTATAGGGGTTCTGTGTGTGGGATTTGGGTGTGGAGTAAGGTTGTAGGTGTGGGGTGGGGTGGAGGGGGGGATGAAGTCGAATACAGTCTAGCTTAGCCCTTGTTTGTGATTGTTAGTTTGATGCCCGACTGATTGGTGCCGTGTTTTGGAGGGAAATCGCCGGTGAAATATTGTGAACCATGCAAGGTTTCCTGCCTCTTATATTTGCATTGTGATCCCTTTGACTGCCAAGTATATCTTTGATCTTCGTCGGCTCCAGTTGACTTCCTCAATGTACTTTTTGTGTCGTTTAAATTTATAGTGTTTCTTTTTAGTATACTATGTGTGTTTATAACCTTTAGACTTATGCTTATTACTTAAAGTTAATCTAAAGTTTAAGATATGCTCTGCTTTAGTTTAATTGTAATTGGTTTTGAGTTTATAGGTTCGTTGTTAGTTTCTGACATTTGTGGCTGTGTATACACAGAGTCACGGGAATGTCGTGACCTTTACTCGCCGTTGTGCAATTCTGTAACCCTTTTAATTATCAATGCTATTCTCTTATTAACAAAAAAAAAACGATAATTGGATGCCTGATGGTAATATCCTAGCAAAATATGGAAATAGTTTTGCTTATGACTCAGGTTTGACTGATGAGAATAGAGTTGCTGCTAATATTGATTCTTGCCAATGACATTTACCTCCAGTTAGCACACGCTCTCAGACATTGGCATGTAGATATGTCATCGATGGCAAGTGCACAGAGTACAAGAGAGGATGGTATTACTGAACAAGAATGGTGAATTCTTAGTGAAATTTGCCTGGAATGTGCTGAGAACTAGGAAGGCCATTGTGCCTTGATGGAAATTGGTACGGTTTCATGGCAATATACCTGAATGTGCTGTTATCTTGTGGATGCTTTGTCATGAAGGTCTGAGAACCAAGAGCAAGCTCAAGGCATAACAATATAACGTACACTATGTCTATCTCATGGAGGAGATGAAGATCATTTGTTTGGGGTTGCAAGTACACTAAAGAGCTATGGAAGAAGGTATTTGATTCCCTGATGATCCCTGTCCAATGCACTAATTCTTGTAGTGTTTGAATTACATCGGTGGTATTTTTAGGGATAAGAGTTTTCGTGCCAAACTAAAGAAGCTAGTCACTGCAGTCATGGTTTACATGTGCACATGGAAAGAAATTTTGAATAGAAAAGCAAGAATGTGGATCAGATTTTTCAGATGATAAAACAGGTGATTCAATGGCTTGTGATTAATTGGAATAAGGTGCCTGACAACAAAACCATAGAAGCCTTTGCACAGCCTGGGGAGTTCATGAAGGAATAATGACATAAGGCAGCAAGGCAAAGATCTTCATCCCTATTTGCACAGAATAATCTCTGAAGGAGGTTTAGCTTTAAACTTTTGATTTGTTAATTGATAATGTACCGAAAGAATAATCTTGTTTTTAATAATACTTTGGACCTTTAATTAAAAAAAAATTGTTAAGGAATATATCAAACTAGTGCATCTTTTAAGAGGTTGGGCGCAAAAAAATGGTTCTTCATCTTCATCGTTTGTATTATGAGATTGTTTGGTATTGATTCTTAAAAGTGGATTTTGATTAAATCAGAATCAATTTTTAAAATCAGCTTTAATTCATTTTAAGCATAATAGAAAAGTTGTTGAAGGTGTTTGGATAAAAAAAGATTAAAGTAAGTTTAGTTTAGTAAAATAATGATATAATGTATTCAAACGGAAATTGAGCATTCAATGTTGTTTATAGGGCAAATTACACTTATATCCCTGAGATTTGGGTATAATTACAGCCAAGGACAATAGTTTGGTATAATTACACTTATGTCCTTTGACCAAACGGAATACAGAAATACATAACGGTTTTGACAAAAAGACCTAATTGCCCTTAAATAAAAGTTGAAATCCTGATTTGCCCTTGGGAGACAAAAAGCGGGAAAGTGGAAGCTCGTGCGTCATTTTATTATATCTCTTTTTCTCTCTCCTCTCTCTCTCTCTCCCTCTCCCTCTCTCTCCTCGTTTCCCGTCTGTTCATCTCTCAGACACTAAAAAACCCTAGTTCGTGGAAGATTGAAGTCGTGGTCGGCGTGAGAAAGCTGTGCTAGAAACAATTTAAGGTTAGTAATCGCGAACCCATTTGTTAGCCATTTACGCTGTTTTGTATGAACGTGAATACACTGTGTTTGGGTTTTGTTCTGCAAAATTTAGCCATTTTTAAAACTCATTTTCTCGTAGATCAACACCCAGTTGATGACTGCATGTTATGATCTTCGTCTGCTCAGTTTGAATTTTACGGTTTAGGGTTTTCTTTTTCGATTTAAACGTATGTCTGTGCTATCATGCAAATCTAAGGATGTCTAGGGTTTTTGCACTTAAGATATCCCTTGAATTAAAAGTGTAGTGGGTTGTATGTTGTGTAGCATGTTTTCTCCTCATGCATTTGATGTATCTATTTAGGTTAAGTAGTTTGCGGGAATGAAAAATTGGGGCTTTTCTGAAAAAAGCTTAATTAGTGACAAATGATGCCGTAATATCGTTGTGTCTGCAGTCTTTTGTCCTTACATCTTATACCAGGTTCAGATATGGCTTCTCTTTACCATGATCTTAGGGTACATTATGACAAGAAGTTTGAGTTCATTATACCCAACGTTGATCCAGATAGGTACAGTTACATAGACCTGCTAGATGACATATGTAATCTGGGACTTAGTGATGTTATGAGCAATGTTAGTGTTATGTTTGCTATGAGTGCTTTAGTGGGTGGGACTGAGATGTGCATTGACATCGTAGATGATAGGAGTTTAATGGAGATGTTTAGGTTAAACAAGAGGTTGAAACTGATAGATGTGTATGTATCTGCTGTGGAGGCAATACCAGAAATAGTATATGAGACCCTAGAACTTAAGGCTGCTCCTGAACATGAAGCTGAGGAAGCAGATGATGATGTAATTGTAATTGAAACATTGCCCAGGGTTAGCAGCAATGAGGATAGGGTTGGAACAGGGAACATGGCAAGTAGGGAGGATGATATGCCTGATTATGAAGGGAGTGATGACTGTGAACCAAATTATGACAGTGACTCCAGTGTTGATGTTGTGAAGGATAGAACTGAACAACTGAGGGGAAATGTATTTGAAAAGACAACTGCTGGGCAGGATTGTTTTGAGGTAGGCCTGATATTTGAGGATGTGCATTCTTTCAGAAGTGCATTGAAGGACTATGTGATACAAGAGGGGTTTAAATTGGTCAGAGATAAGAGTGATTTGGTAAGAGTAAGTGGACATTGTGCAAGAGATAACTGCCCTTGGAAAATTCATGCATCTGTATGCCCTGATAGAACAACTTTCAAGATTAAGTCTATTGGACCAGCCCACACTTGTGTTAGAGAAGGTAGAATCCCAGAAGCTACATCACCTTGGATTGCTAACAAGCTCATAGATCTCATTAGATCAAATCCAAATATCAAAATTGCTAGAAGGATGGCAGAAATGCAGAAGTATGGGGTGCAACTTAGTAGAATGCAGTTGTATAGGGCCAGGAATAGGGCATTAGATGAGATAGATGGAGGACATGCTGGGTCATATGCTAAGCTTCCAATGTATAAAGAGATGGTTAAGAGGACAAACCCTGAAGCAGTATTGGAGTTAGAATACAATAGGCCTGACATGTCAGTTCCACCTTCATTTAAAAGGTTGTTTGTCACATTTCCTGCTATGATTGATGGATTCTTAAAAGGGTGTAGGCCATGGATAAGGTTTTATGGATGCCATCTAAAAGGAACATATGGAGGTGTACTGTTGGCTGCCATTTCTATTGATGGGAACAATGGCTTGTTTCCTGTAGCATTTGGCATTGTTGAGAGTGAGAACAGGGACAGTTGGGAGTTTTTCTTTGGCCATTTGAAAAGCCAAATTGGGGAGGGCAGGGATGAGCAGCCTTGGACATTTATGACTGATAGGCAGAAGGGGTTAGGGGAGGCAATCAACCATATCTTCCCAAATGTCTACAATAGGCACTGTTGCAGGCATGTATATGCAAATTTCAAAGCCAAGCACCCTGGTTTATTGTTGAGAAATAGCTTTTGGATGGCTGCTAGGGCTTATAATGCAAAAACATTTAAGTATGCAATGGAAAAAATAAAGGACCAGAGTAGGGAAGCTCATGATTGGCTAGCTAACCTACCATTATCATCATGGACAAGGAGTGGGTTTGATCCAATGGCAAGGTGTGATAGTATCACAAATAACATCACTGAGAGCTTCAACAATTGGGTAGGGGACTTAGGTATCTGCCTATATTGAGCTTGGTGGAGAGCAAATTGATGGGCAGGTTTCACATGAGGTTACAGTCAGTATCAACATGGGACTCTATTGTACCCCCAAATGTTCTGGCAAAGTTGAACAAGAATAGAGAGGATGGTAGAAAGTGTACACTTTTAGCAGCTGATGACAATGAATTTCAAGTTAGTGAGTTTACCATCAACTACATTATTAATCTTGAGATGATGAGCTGTGAATGTAAGGCATGGGATGTGACTGGGATTCCCTGTAGGCATGCTGCTGCATGCATATCTTACAGAAGGGGTATGCTTGAGGACTTCTGTGATCCTTGTTTCCATAAGGACAAAATGTTGAAGACCTATGAGGGTATGATACATCCTGTACCAGACATGAAGCTGTGGCCTGATATTTTCATCACCCCTCCAACTGTTTTACCCCCACCTCTGAGAAGGCTGCCTGGCAGGCCTAGGAAGCATAGAAAAAGGCAAGAAGATGAGCCAAGACCAAGTCAAAACAGGTCAAGCACACTTAGGTGCTCAGTGTGCAAGGAGCTTGGACACAACAAAAGGACATGCCAAAGGGCTCCTGTAAGGGCAAGGGTATGACTAAGACTCACCAATTTTGCAAATCATTTTTTCATGTTCCATTTCTTCTTTCTAAGGGATTTTTGCACTCTTACATGACAGGGAACTGGAAATAGGAGAGCTGCTGCTGCTGCCTCCACTTCTGCTGCTGCTGCCTCCACTTCTGCTGCTGCCACCACTTCTGCTGCTGCTGAGACAACTGATGGCCAAACTCCTTCAACCTCCCAAGCTGCATCAACAACCATAGCCTGATAATTTGTTGTGTACATGACTGTAATTGCTTAGGGATTGCATTTGTAATTAACAATCTTTTTGGACATGACTGTAATTACATAAATGTGCTTAGGGATCCAAGTTTGTAATTGACAGTTTTTTTGGACATGACTGTAATTGCGTAGGGATGTACTTAGGGTAATTGGATGAAAGATGTCATTTTGGACTTGGCAGTATTTTTTAGCATGACTGTATTCAGGGCTGTAAATGAAATATGTCGTTTGGCGTTGAGATGACTGGTATGAGCTGCAATGTTGTTAGAATTGATGGGTACAATTGGCCATTAGGATGAGAATGGGTTGTGTCTGCCCCCTGTTGCAGGATTGGTGACTTTTGGACATTATTGATACATGATTGTTGATATTTGGACACTAATGATACATTATTGTTGATGTTTGGACACTAATGATACATGATTGTTGATGTTTGGACATTTATGTTATAAAGCTCTTGTTATTTGGACATTACTGTTACATTATTTTTAAGTTTAGACATCTCAGAAATATAAACTGTAGTAGACTGTAAATGCTATTGTCCACAGGTGTTACAAACAACAAAGGCAAATAGTTTGACAACACAAAGTACATCATACACAACAGGCCACCAGTTCTGCTGCTGGTCCTTCAAGCTCCCAAGCTGCTGCTGCTGGTCCTTCAAGCTCCCAAGCTGCTGCTGCTGCTGCTCCTTCAAGCTCCCAAGCTGCTGCTCCTTCAAGTTCCAGACCTTAGGGTTTCAGTTTAAATGTGACTTTTGTAAATGTGGTTAATTTGTAAACTTTTGTAAATATGCTTAAGGTGTAAACTTTTGTAATTAGCAGTCTTTTTTGGACATGACTGTAATTGCTTAGGGATGCTAATTGTGCTTAGGGATGTTAATTACATTTTATATTGGATGAAAGATGTCAAGATGAATTTAGATATGTTATTTTATATTGGATGAAAGATGTGTTTTGGACTTGACAGTCCTGTGCTATGAGTTGCATTGTTGTTGCAATGTTGGTTTGGGTATGACAATGAGAAAGAGTTTGAGAATGAGTTGTCATTTTGGAGTTAACTGTTACAGGTTTGGTAAGTTTTGGATATGGATGATACATGTTATTTTCAGTTTGGACATAAATGTTACACGACTGGATTGATATTTGGATATAACTGTTACAAATATGTTGAAGTTTGGACATCTTTGCAATAATCACCATACAATATCTACTGTAAATACTTCTGTGCACATTTGGTTTTTTTTTGGTTCAATTTCTGTGCACATTTGTTGCAAACAACAAGTTACTTCACTAAATAAAAGGTTTGACATACACAAATTACTTCACTAAAGAAACAAGAACAACCATTACATAATACAGCCCTAAACTGCCCAAACCCTACTACTTCACTCCAATGGCAATGGCCAATAAACACATCAAGAAGCAGCCTATCAAAGCCATTTTCAACAGTTTCATGATCTCCTCCAAGCTGTCAACCCTCATAACTAGTGGCCTATCATGCTCCATTGAACCACCAAACTGACCCATGGCTTCAGGTACATTCTGGGTGCCAAGCTGGAGTGCAAGAAGGCCAAGATTGGTAGGATTGCACCATGCAAACATGTTGCATTCTCCGAATGGACATGTGTAGTACAGCTTCTGTTTGTTATTGTTGGACCATGAAACCCTAATCAAAGCCTTGTGTCCACAATTGCAATTTTTGTCCTCATAGTTCAGGTCACATGGTTGATTCGACCTCTTACGTCCAATGCTTGAAGAAGACCTGGATATTGACATGAACAATCTGCAAATGAAAAGGATATAAGTGCTTAGGTAACAAACATGAAAAATCTGAAAAATACACTGGGGACTTTTAACAAACATCTGGTGTGCATATATACCAGTAGACATAGATGCATGTATAACAGTAGATGTTTGGGGATTAACGACGACAACAAAGCCTAAATTTTGGTTGACAACCCTAATTTCGAAGTAAACCCAAATTTTGCCCTAAATTTGATAAACCCTAATTTCGTAACCCAAGGTTAGCTCAGTTTACCTTTAATCTGCTGCGGCTTTTGAATATCCTACTGCGGAATCACACCGAATCCAAGCTGTCCACCTTCGTGCTTAGTCCTTCAAGCAAATTTGCCTCAGTCGTTCATAGGGTTCGTTGTTCTTCTTTTGCAATTGCACAGAATGTCCAAATTTCACCTTTCTGTCCATTTGTTTAATACCCACTTGAGTTAACAAGTACAGTTTGAAATTGGAAGAGGGAAATGCCTGGCACGTGAGAAATTGTTGGCCTTATACTGTTCTATACAGTATAAGGGTAAAGTTGGGATTTTCAAAATACGTATTGATGACATCATAAAAAAAGTACACTTTTTGGACGGAACCCTGACGGATGGACACGGGTGATACATTTGAAACCTTTTTGAAACTTTGTGTCCTTGAGTGTAATTACCCCCAAACCTCAGGGATATAAGTGTAATTAGCCCTTGTTTATATGTAAGGATAGTTTGGTAAATCTCTTGGTCAAATCTGATTCTCTAAAACCGATTAAATCTTAATCCAAAAAAATAAGAATTGTGGATTTAATCAGTTTTGAGCACATTGAAGCAGATTTAATCAGTTAATTTTTTTTGGCAAATACTTCAAAACTGATTTAATCAGGTTTGAGCAATTTAGAATTGATGTCAAGGAAAGTGGGTTCGTACCTACGTGGAGGTGCCACAGGAATGCAATCTGAGTCAGATGTCAAATGTGATGATGTGGGACACAGCAAGGGTGGAGCAAGGGCAGAGACCAAGGGCTTCCCAGACAAAGCCTGAGGGTGGCAGTACTGCGAGGGCGATGTTGCAGGATGAATACACGACGACAGTCACAGTTCGATGCTTAGGACCAGAGTCAGGGTCATGTATGTTTCTCTTTCTAGGATTCTAGAGTGAAAAAGTGAAAATGTAAGAGTTTCGTCCCGAATGAATTCTCAAGACCCTTATTTATAGAGGCTGAGATAATGATGTCATTAGCCGACATGTGGCGTTGCCCAAGAGTAACACGTCACCGAGGGGTTCACAGGTGTCGGTGCTCAACGGACTGTCGGATCGCATATTCAACCGGCCTGCTCCTCACAACGTCGCTCTGTCTGTCTGGAAAGACTGGCTCCCACAGTGTCAATGTGGACAGAGAACCCCCTTGATCAGCCACCAATAAAAGCCCTTGCAGAGTCCCACAGGCCTGGCAGCGGTGGGGAAGACCCGACGACCAACTGCAAGGTGAACTAGGCGCGATGCCCTCCAAAGACATGCTCCCGTCTCGGAGTGACCTGGGGGTCATAGTCCCTAGGGGTGCCGACGCAAGCCCCTAGTGCCGGAGCACGTAGGCCAGTCGCGCAGGCACCCTGGCGGAGATAGTGTCCCCGCGGGAGTCCCCTATTCCGCGGGCCGATGTAGCATCCCGGATGAGCCGTCTACCTAGCGGAATGTGAGTCTTCGTGCCGGAGCAATTAGAGCTCCCTGGCAAAGATAGTGTCCCGGATGAGCCGTCTATCCCCGCGAGTGAGTCCTTGTCCCGAAGCACTCGGAGCGCATCAAGGTAGCATCCCAAAGGAGCCGTCTACCTGACGGAAGGGGAGTTGATAAGCGCTATGGCAGAGATAGTATCCCGGAGGAGTCGCCTATCCCCGCGGGTGAGTCCTTGTGCCGGAGCGCTCGGAGCTCATCAAGCTAGCATCCCGGAAGAGCCGTCTACCTTATGGGCTGATGTAGCATCCCAGATGAGCGCGCAGTGTACCTAGCTGGTCGAGATAGCATCCCGGATGAGCCGTCTACCTGGCAGAATGGGAGTTGAAAGCTTCATGGCGGAGATAGTGTCCCGGAGAAGTCGCATATCCCCGCGGGTGAGTCCTTGTGCCGGAGCACTCAGAGCGCGTCAAGGTAGCATTCTGGAGGAGCCGTTTACCTGAAGGAAGGGGAGTTTTCATGTCGGAGCACTTAGAGCTCCCTGGCGGAGATAATGTCCCAGAGGAATCGCATATCCCCGCCGGAGAATGGGTCGAAGCATGTTCCATGACTAAGGCAAGGTGCGCATGGTGTGGTGATAGGATAGACCAGCGTAAGGAGCGTGGTAGTATGACATAGAGCCAGGGGGCGTGACTGTATCAGTGGCGTGTTGCATGGGTGTGGCGGAGTGCGGCGCGCGGGCGCGGGTAATAGAGGTCGCAGAGATGACGTCCAGGCGACAGGGGTCGCGGAGATGACTTCCGGGCGACGGGGGTCACGGAGATGACGTCCGGGCGACGACAACGGGGGTCGCGGAGGTGACGTTCTGAGCGACAGGGGTAATGGAGGTAGCGTCCCGCCAAAGGGCGATGGGGGTTGCATGGCCCCTTGAAGAGTAGTGAAGTTGCTAAGGATGGAGGTCAAAGGCCAACCCTTGGGGGAAGGCCAAGGCTTACCTCAAGTGAAGGCCGAGGCCGACCTCCTTGGGCAAGTGCCATGGCGCGCCGACGGGCAACTTGTAAAGTGCAACCGTCGAAGCGTGACGCGGCGTCGCACAAGGATGAGTTTCTTAGTGACGAAGTCACATAGAAAAAGTGAGAAGTGCACGTGACTTGAGCGTGCATGTTTTGACCGGTTAGAAGCGTTGAATATTGATTGTGGCTTGTGCGGACGTGTCGTGTAAAATGGGACCCCAGTGGGCCTTTGGGTGAGACTAGAATAGGTTGGGAACAAGAATCAATCTCAAACACCTCTACATGGTTATGAATATATCAAGCATTACTGCAAGAGAATGAGTTGCAGAGTTTTCCACTCTCCTAACTTGGAGGAAGAGGATTTGTTCAAACAAACTCACATAATGGGTCAAATTATTTCACATCCATAAATGGTTTTATTAGATACCTTACAAGTAGAACCCATTTTTTCTACGGTCTAGTTCCTCCACCCAACAATGCTCTCCACCTTGGACAGCTTGTCATGTAAATTGGTGAATGTTAAGGCCATTTGTATTCCTTGTAGTACGGACATACATGATATTTTCTGTAAACGTGAGTCCTAGAGTGTAATTACCCTCAAGGATAACAGTGATATTACCGCAAAGATATATGTTGGTAAGCTAAGGAGTAAATTCGGATATTGGAAATAAGTGAGAGTTGGGAGAGATATTAATTAGAAACCAAAGAACCCCGATCAAACATTAGTTATTTGATTTATTACAACATTTTCTATTTTTTGTCAGCACAGTATGAAACCACTTCGACTTGGTCTAACAACTCTTGCCATTAGAGCCAAAAATTATTATTATTAAGATAATTAGAATGTTAAACACTTGGAAATACCACTCTTCAGATAATTGCACTCTATTTTAATCTCCCGCCTATTAAACTAGGATTTTCCATAATAAAGACTAATTTTTGTGGCATGCGCGCAACAATAAAATTGTTAAATTCAAATTTATTAAAAATCAAGCATGATATGTAAGTGTTTTAAGGAAATCAAACATGTCCTTACTGCAGTTACTTAGTATTTAATATTTTTATTTAATTTAGTGTCATTTCTTAAGAATTTTTTCATGATATAAAGTGTCATAAATCTTGACAGGTAGTGATGTAATTCTAGAAAGGGTGTTACACCAAAATGACCATTTCCTTTATATATGACACAAGTCACCGTGGTACACGCGATGCGCGTGAAAAAAATGAAGTTAATGACAGGAGTTTGTTTAAAGAAAAAAATTAAGTATCACATATTAATGGTTTTAGTTTAGTTATGTTATTTTATATCATGCCTGATGTTATGATTTTTATAATATCAAGCATGATTTGTTGGATGTATTGTGACTGTATTTTTTGAATGATTTTCAAAATTTAGGAACCAAATGTAGTTATTAGAATTAAAATATTATATTTTGTTTTAATTGAAAAAAGAATTGATGGCAAGTATCAATATTTTAAGTAAGTAGTTATGTAACATCAAAAGAAGTATTACACAAAAAAAAACATGTTCTCTTTATATTTAATACTAGCGGTCGGGGCACACGCGACATAAATACTCTTCAAAAAAAGTTCTGTAAACATGCAGCATGCCTGCGGTTTTTCTAATATCAAATCATTAAAAAAATTATTCACCGTACCCCGAGTACTAAACATCAAACAAATCCTATCACTAATTTATGATTAAAAAAAATCATTAGATTTGAATGAATAGGAATTTATGGGTTGGAAAGGGGGAAAAAACTTATCAGATTCTGACGTTGAGGAAGTTATGGGCTAATTTTTCACCTTTCTTTGGTTTCCTTTTTCCAAATTTTTCTCTATTTTCTTGTCTTTCCCATTTTTCTTTTTTCCTTCTCAAACTTTATTCTCTTGATGTCATCGATCAGCATTCTAGAACGGTAATCATGTAACACCAAAAGAAGATGTTATACCAAAAGTGATTTGCTCTTTGTATATATATAGCATAGTATAGATAGATAAAATATAAGACCCTTACAAATGAGTAATACTGCTTAGAGAACTACAACCAATTTTGATCCGTGGCACTTTAATTTGGCCATATGAATGTCAAAACCTATCATTTAAAGATACTTTTACTAACAAAATTAGAGTATAAGTAGTTAAAAGTAATGCATGGTAAACATCCCTCGGTTTTAAATTTTGAACCTTTTTTTTTTTTCAGAATTCTTTTTTTCTCACAAATAAATCCTGAAAGATTATTATATCTTCTGACACAATAGTGTTGGTTAAGTCTGGTGTTATACAAGACGTGACTGTATTACTTAATTGTATTTTCCGAAAGTCACGTACATGTGCACCTCAGAGTACAACTTTGATATAAAATGAAAAGGAAAATAAAAAAGGAAACGCCTTGCTCCTCTGTTCCATATGACAAAGCGATATATTATTCGTAACCATGACATAATTGTTTGCTAAGTTAGTGAAAACATGGCTTATTAGTAGTCGTAAAATAATAACAACAGCAACGTGGTTTATTTATAAAGGCAGAATCTTGTACTTTGTCCACTCCAAAACTGGGAAGCTGAGCCCAGATTTGGAATTTTATTACCAAACGTGCACCTTTTGGGAAGCACCCCGGAAACCCCCCATCTTCCTTGTATGGATAACAAGATCAGAAGGCGACAAAACGGAGAGCCAGTCCCAATAACATCCGTTGGATCAGATCATTCTGCGTGATCCGACGGTGAAAATCTAATTCCAGCGATGGTTCCTCCCCTGTACCCAGGAACCTGCCTGGTGCCCACGGATATCGCTTTTTCTGACCTTTGAAGGCAGACCCGTTTTCCTCTCCCCCCTATATAAAGCCTTTCCACACTCTTCTCTCTACTTCAAATCATTCCTCCAGATTCTGTAGAAAGTCCTCCTTTACACAGAGATAGCTAGAGATCTAGTCATGGCGTCCACCAATGAAGCGTTGGCTCTGGAACTCATAAGACAGCACCTTCTGGACGAGTTCTGTCCGGGTGACAGCTTCTTCACTGAACTCTCCAATTTCACGGACGAAAGTTTCGTTGATGTGAAACCAGAGCTTTCCGGCTCTCAGAGTGATTCCACTAGCTGTAGCTCTACAATCACAGTCTCCGATTACCTAGGCTCCAACGAAGTTAACACCCCGGATTTCTTCAATTTCGAACAAACCCAAAACGAATTCTTCGAGTTCGAATCGAAACCCCAAGTAGTCGATTTAACGCAAGAAGAATCGAGTTTCAGCGGCAGAAAGCCGTCGCTGAAGATTAATTTGCCGCCGGTGAAGAAGTTTGAGGTTTTGGACTTCGGAGAGGTGGTAGAACCGGCAGCGGTGGTGCCGGTGGAGAAAGATTGGAGTAAAGAAGAGAGGAAGCACTACAGAGGAGTAAGACAAAGGCCGTGGGGCAAGTTTGCGGCGGAGATCCGGGACCCAAAGCGTCGCGGGTCTAGGGTTTGGCTCGGGACTTATGACACGGCCATTGAGGCTGCCAGGGCTTACGACCGGGCGGCGTTCGAGATGCGTGGCAGCAAGGCGATTCTTAACTTTCCTCTCGAGATTGGGAAGTCGAGTGAGACAAGTGCCGCCGCGGAGGGCAGCCGGAAAAGACAGAGAGAGGAGGAGGTGGTGGTGGTGGAGGTAGTTGAGCACAAGGTAATTAAGAAGGAAAAGTTGCCGGAATCTAATCTGATGACCCAACTGAAATGTCCTTTGACGCCGTCGAGTTGGACGGGCTTCTGGGATTCGAACGTCAGCGATTTGTTTAACGTGCCTCTTCTGTCGCCGTTATCTCCCCATCCGGCAATGGGGTATCCCCAGCTGACAGTCACCTGAGCGGTCTGTACTGTGGAGTGTGTAAATGCGTAGGCCCCCCGAAAATTATTTGTTTATTCTTTTATATCCAAGTATTTTGCAAGAAGCAACATTTTATGCAGTCAACCTTTGGAAAGAAAAAGGAAATTTAGTTCTAAATTTAGCAGCATTACTTTTTTTTTTTTTTTTTTTTATACTAAAGAAAAACTCCTTGCTCCTCTATTCCATACTTGTAGCTGCAACAAAGTAATTCATGTGATAGCTACAGTTGTTATTGTTAGAGAGGAACGTTACGGAATTATACAAACCATGTGACGAAGTGATATTATTAGTAATTGTCATCATAAATTGCTTGCTAAGTTAGTTGCAACATGGCTTATTTACAGAGGCAGAATCTTGTACTTTTCCACTCCAAAACTGTTAAAAATTTGGTTGGCGTCGAAACTTAAGGAAGGAATTCTACGGTGGTGAGCCACATATTGCTCTCCATAATGGAAGAGGGGGAAGAAAGAAGCGGAGGAAGAGCTACTGATGGGAAGTCACGTAAGGTGAAAGGAGAGGGTATCTGATAACTGAAATCGGAGAGTTTTCTACTATTTGATGACATTTTTGCCCTGATGGTCCTCTCTAATATCGTCAAATGAAGATGGGCAATTCAAGAGAATCAGATATCAGGGGCAGGATGAATCTGAATTTTATTCCAAACAAATGTCACACCAAAAGTGGGTTTTCCTTAATAAGTAGTATAGATAGATAAATAAATAAAATGTAAGACCCTTATAAATGAGTTTTATTGTTTAGAGAACTGCGATTGATCTCTCGCACTTTCTTTTGGCCATATAAATGTCAAAACCTTTCATTTATAGATACTTTACTAACAAAATTAGAGTGCAAGTAATTAAAATTAATATACACTTAACATTTCTCGATTTTAACTTTTTAACCTTTTCTTTGGAATTCATTTTTTCTCACAAATAAATCTTGAAAGAATATTACATCTGCCACTGTAATGTTGGTCAAACGTTGGTGTTATTTAAAACACGACTGCAATACTTAGTTGTATTTCAGGGAATCATGCACAGATTAACCTCAAAGCACAACTTTTGACTGGATTTTTTTTTCTAAAAAATGAAAAGAAAAAGAAACGCCTTGCTCATCTATTTCATATTTGTGGCTACAACAAATTAATTAGCTACAAGTGATAGTTAGATCTGTTATTAGTAGAGAGGATCATTAGCCTCAACAGAAGGAAAGAGAATAATACAAACCATGTGACAAAGTGATACTATTAGTAATCATAATTGCTTCCTAAGTTAATGGCAACATGGCTTATTTACAAAGGCAGTATCTTGTACCTTTCTCCTGAAATCGCTCCACTCCAAAACTGGAAGTTGAGCCAGATTTAGAACCTTATAATGCCCACTTTTATAAGAAAAGTCTATGGCTTTTCTATCCACGTTAACCAAACGTGCCATTGGAACCAGAAATTATTATTAATAAGATAATTAGCATATTAAACCCTTGAAAATATTACTTTTTAAATAATTGCACTCTATTTTTATCTCCCGCCTGTGAAACGAGGGGTTATTATAATAAAGATAATGAAATGTAACACCCTAATAAACGAGGAACACCTTTATAAACAAAGACTATTGTTTAGAGAACTCCAATCTATTTTGATCTCCCGCAATTCATTTAGGCCATATAAATGTCAAAACCTATCATTCAACGATACTTTTATTAACAAAATCAGAGTTTAGATAATTAAAAGTAATATATGGTTAACGTTGTTCGATTTTAACTTTTCAACCTTTTCTCTTGGAATTAACTTTTTTCTCGATGTACTATTGGCTAAGCGTTGGTGTTATTTAAGACACGACTCAGTTACCTTAATCGTATTCTCCGAGAAACATGCACAGGTGCGCTACAAAGCAACACTTTGGTATAAAATGAAAAGGAAAAAAATAAACGCCTTACTCCTCTATTCCATATTTAGAGCTACGACTTATTATTAGACGGGAACGTTACTCCCTCAACGGCGGTAAGAAGGAGAATAATACAAACTATGTGACAACGTGGTATTATTAGTAATAGTAATCATAATTGCTTGCTAAGTCAGTGGCAACATGACCTATTTACAAAGTCAGAATCTTGTACTTTTTCCATTCCAAAACTGGAAAGTTGAGCCCAGATTTAGAATCTTATCATCTGCGCTTTAACCAAACGTGCACCTTTCGGAAGCACCCCGGAACCCCCATTTTCCTTGTTTGAATAACAAGATCAGAAGGCGACAAAACGCAGAGCCAGTCCCAATACCATCCGTTGGATCAGATCATTTCGTGTGATCCGACGGTAACAAATCTAGTTCCAGCGATGGTTCCTCCCCTGTGCCATAGGAACCTGCCTGGTGCACACGGATGTCGCTTTTTCTGACCTTTGAAGGGAGACTCTCGTTTCCTCTCCCCCCCCCCCTATATAAAGCCTTTCCACACTCTTCTCTCTACTTCAAATCCTTCATTCCTTCAGCTTCTGTAGAAAGTCCTCCTTTACACAGACATAGCTAGAGATCTAATCATCGCGTCCACCAATGAAGTGTTGGCTCTTGAACTCATAAGACAGCACCTTCTAGACGAGTTCTGTCCGGGTGACAGCTTCTTCTCTGAACTTTCCAATTTTACCTCCATTTTCACCGAAGAAAGTTGCTTTGATGTGGAACCAGAGCTTTCCAGCTCTCAATGTGATTCCTCAAGCTGTAGCTCTACAATCGCAGTCTCCGATTACCTAGACTCCAATGAAGTTAGCACCCCGGATTCCTTCAATTTATATGAACAAACCCAGAACGAGTTCTTCGAATTCGAATCAAAACCCCAAGTAGTCGATTTAACGCAAGAAGAATCGAGTTTCAGCGGCAGAAAGCCGTCGCTGAAGATTGATTTGCCGCCGGTGGAGAATGATTTGAGTAAAGAGGAGAGGAAGCACTACAGAGGAGTAAGACAGAGGCCGTGGGGCAAGTTTGCGGCGGAGATCCGGGACCCAAAGCGTCGCGGGTCTAGGGTTTGGCTCGGGACTTATGATAATGCCATTGAGGCTGCCAGGGCTTACGACCGGGCGGCGTTCGAGATGCGTGGCAGCAAGGCGATTCTGAACTTTCCTCTCGAGATTGGGAAGACGTGTGAGACAAGTGCGGCCGCGGAGGGCGGCCGGAAAAGACAGAGAGAGGAGGAGGTGGTGGTGGAGGAAGTAGGGCGGAAGGTGATCAAGAAGGAAAAGTTGCCGGAATCTAGTCTGATGACGGAACTGGAATGTCCTTTGACGCCGTCGAGTTGGACGGGCTTTTGGGATTCGAACTTTAGCAGTTTGTTCAACATGCCCCTTCTGTCGCCGTTATCTTCCCATCCGGCGACGGGGTATCCCCAGCTGACGGTCACCTGAGTGCAATACGGCTAGATCGTCTGTAGTGTGGAGTGTGCAAATGCATAGGCCATTAGGCCTCCCCAAAATTATTTGTTTATTCTTTTTTACATTTAACTGCTCTGTATTTTGCAAGAAGTAACGTTTTATACTTTTATGCAATTAACATTTGGGAAGAAAAGGAAAACTTATAAAATTAGTTTCTAAATATAGCAGTATTACTTTTATTTTTCCTTGCCTACTAAGTATCTCCATAGAATAATAATATCAATAATCCCTCAAAGCTACACAAAATTTTGAGTATTGTATTTATCACTAAATGAAACATATCATAGACTTGACGAGAATAGCCTCTCCTTTTCATTGTCCTTCGACGATTCAAGTGTTTTTTTTAATATGAAACATAATTTACTTAAAGAACATATTAAAATGGTACATCTTTTAGGAGCTTGAACATTTCACAGAACATGGTGCCTCATCTTCATCCTTCCATATTATAGAGTACATGATTCTAAATATACGATGAATTATTACTGCAAGAGAACGACTTACAAGGTTTTATATTCTCCGAACTTGGAGGAAGATGATTTCTTCAAACTTACGCACATACTGTCTCACATTAATAGCAATGCTCCCCAACTTGGACATCTTGTCATCTATATCGGTGATGTTAAGGTGACTTGTATTCCGTGTGGTTAGCGAACATAAGTGATATTTCTCCAAATATGTCCAAACATGAGTCCTGTAATGTAATTACCCTCTAAACTCAAAGATAACAATAATATTACGACAAAGGTACACACGGTGGTAAGCTAAGGAGGAAAGCTCAAGAACATCTATCTTGATGCTTGAACTTTTTAGTTTTCTTATCTTTCCACAACCACCAACAAATATCTCTGAAGACTCTCCAAAAGGCAAAATTTGACGCAAAGTCTTTTGGTACGATGTCAAAACGTTTGACCTACTAAACTAGCTAATACCACTCCTACTATATTTCATTGCCTTGATTAGAAATGTTCCTCGTGTTAAAGATTTATTCATGGTCCATAACTTACTCCATATTGCTAAGGAGACCGTATCTTTAAAAGAAACATAAAATTTTACGAGATTTTACTCATGAAGGGGAAAGAAGAAGGAGGCAAAGAAAAACGATCAGTTGTTTTGCAATATATCCAATGGTTTCGGATAGTCCAAATCAATAAAGTGAGAGCATATGATATAATATATACTTTAAAACAAAAGAGATTGGAAATATGACTGTGTCACACCGGCCATGAAATTGTAAATTATGAACTATGGTGTCATGCGCCTTTAAAATATAAGATATTCTGCCAAATGATAGTGGAATCCGTTGGCGAGGTGGGCATTTGGCAACATCCAATAAACCATTCCGAAAATTGGCAAGTTGAACCACTTACCGAATCTCTAGAGGCAAACTTTCATATAAAAAGGTTATTATATTACCCAAACGTGGATAACGTTGTTCGGAGTAGTATCTTAATCCAAAAGCACAAGGCAACAAACTTAACTAATTAAAATCCACATTTAACACCATCCGTTGGATCAGACCATCCAACCAATTCATCGTTGCTTCCTGCGATGCTTCATCTATGGCATCGCAGAACCTTCCTCCACAGAATGAAAGGTCGCCTTTTTCAACTTAGAAGAAGATCAATCCCTCGTGCCTATATATACCTCTACACTCTCCTTTCTACTCCCTCATCAAATCCTACACACCTTTTATAGAAAGTTATACGGAGATCTTCCAAAGCTCTAATCATGGCGTCCACGGATGAAGCGTCAGCTCTAGATTTCATCAAACACCACTTATTGGATGAGTTTTGTCCTGGTGACAGCTTCTTCACTGAACTTTCCATTTTCTCAGACGAAAGTTTCGTTGATGTCAAACCAGAGCTTTCCAGCTCTCAGAGTGATTCCTCAAGCTGTAGCTCTACAATAACAATCGCCGATTACCTTGGCTCCAACGAAGTTAACACCCCGGATTTCTTCAATTTCGAACAAACCCAAATCGAGTTCTTCGAATTCGAATCAAAACCCCAAGTAGTCGATTTAACGCAAGAAGAATCGAGTTTCAGCGGCAGAAAGCCGTCGCTGAAGATTGATTTGCCGCCGGCGAAGAAATTTGAGGTTTTGGACTTCGGAAAGGTGGTAGAACCAACAGTCACGGTGCCAGTGGAGAGGGAGCACTATAGAGGAGTAAGACAGAGGCCGTGGGGCAAGTTCGCGGCGGAGATCCGGGACCCGAAGCGTCGCGGATCTAGGGTTTGGCTCGGGACATATGACGCCGCCATTGATGCCGCCAGGGCTTACGATCGGGCGGCGTTCAAGATGCGTGGGAGCAAGGCCATTCTTAACTTTCCTCTCGAGATTGGGAAGTCGTGTCAGACAAGTGCCGCCGCGGAGGGCGGCAGGAAAAGACAGAGAGAGGAGGAGGTGGTGGTGGTGGAGGAGGAAGTTGAGCAGAAGGTAATTAAGAAGGAAAAGTTGCCGGAATCTAATCTGATGACCCAACTGGAATGTCCTTTGACGCCGTCGATTTGGACGGGCTTTTGGGATTCGAACGTCAGCGGTTTGTTCAACATGCCTCTCCTGTCGCCGTTATCTTCCCATCCGGCGATGGGGTATCCCCAGCTGACGGTCACCTGAGCGGAATATGGCTAGAACGTCTGTACTGTGGAGTGTGCAATTGCATAGGCCTCCCGAAATATATTTGTTTATTCTTTTACTCCAAGCATTTTGCAAGAAGCAACATTTTTTGCAATCAATTTTTGGAAAGAAAAGACAAACTTAATTCTAAATTTAGGAGCATTAGTTTTATTTTTCCTTGCCTACTAAGCCAATAACCGTGCAAATTTAAAA
Source organism: Escallonia rubra (assembly GCA_033065855.1). NCBI lineage: Eukaryota > Viridiplantae > Streptophyta > Magnoliopsida > Escalloniales > Escalloniaceae > Escallonia > Escallonia rubra. The sequence continues at coordinate 39,484 of JAVXUO010000259.1, read as the reverse complement.
TGGGTTCTGAGTATTCTAAGTATCGCTAAATTGAACATATCATGGATTTGACAAAAATAGCCATACCTTTTGTCCTTCGACAATTGTAGATTTTTTTTATAAGAAACTTAATTTTGTTAAAGAATATATTGAACGGGTGCATCTTTTAGTTTCATACAATCCAAACCAATAATGCGAGAGTACGTAATATATATTACTTTATGATAGAAGAGATTAGAAATATGAATATGTTATGAAGTATGGTATCATGCGCCTTTAAGAGAATCTGCCAAAATGATAGTGGATCCGTTGGCTACCTTCGCATTCGGCAACATGCAATAAAGTAATAAACCATTCCGAAAATGGGCAAAAGTTGAACCAATTTCGAATCTCTCCTGGCAAACTATCCATATAAAAAAGGTTATTACGCAAACGTGGATAATCCAAAAGGACAAGGCAACAAACGTAACTAATTAAAGTCCACTTTTAACACCATCCAACGGTTCGAACTCAAGGAACACCATTTCATGATTCCTTCCAGCGATGCTTCATCCTTGGCTCGCAGAACCTTCCTCCATAGACGGAAAGGTCGCCTTTTTCAACTTAGAAGAAGACCCATTGCTCTTGCCTATATATACCTCTACACTCTCCTTTCTACTTCCTCATTAATTCCTCCATTCCTCCACCTTTTGTAGAAAGTTATACAGAGATCTTCCAAAGCTCTAATCATGGCGTCCACTGATGAAGCGTCAGCTCTGGATTTCATCAAACACCACCTTCTGGATGAGTTCTGTCCTGGTGACAGCTTCTTCGCTGAGCTTGTCAACTTCACCTCCATTTCCAGCGACGAGAACTTCACCAACTATGTAAAACAAGAGGTTTCCGGGTCTCAAACCGATTCCTCAGCCTCAGAAACCACCAGCTCTAGCTCCACAATCACGGTCTCCGATTACCTAACGTCTTTAAACGAAGTTAACACTGCAGATTTGTTCGATTTCGAACAAACTCGAAGCGATTTCTTCGAGTTCGAATCGAAGCCTCAAGTTTTTGACTTGATGCAGTCGAGACCTAGATCAAGCGACAGGGAACCGTCGCTGAATGTGGATTTGCCGCCGGTGAAGAAATTTGAGGGGTTGGACTTTGGAAACCCGGTGAAACCGGCGGTGACGGTGAATAAAGAGGAGAACAAGCACTATAGAGGCGTACGACAGAGGCCGTGGGGCAAGTTCGCGGCGGAGATCCGCGACCCGAAGCGTCGGGGTTCAAGGGTTTGGCTCGGGACGTATGACACCGCCATTGAGGCCGCCAGGGCTTACGACCGGGCGGCGTTTGAGATGCGTGGGAGCAAGGCGATTCTTAACTTTCCTCTTGAGGCTGGAAGGTCGTGTGAGACGAGCGCCTCCGCGGACGGCGGCAGGAAAAGACCGAGGGAGGTGGTGGCGGTGGAGCAAGCCGGGGTGAAGGTGCCGAAGAAGGAAAAGTAACCGGCATCTGACGTGTCACGCAGCAGTGCTGATCTGGGATGTCCTTTGACGCCGTCGAGTTGGACGGGCGTTTGGGATGCAAGTTTGAATGGTTTATTTTAAGTGCCTCTTTTGTCGCCGTTATCGCAGCTTACGGCCGTCTGAAGTGCAGTGTGTAAAACAGTAAATAGAGAGATCATTTGGATTATTAATTTTTCTCAAAAATGGCAACACTATTCATTCATTCTCTTGTATTGTAGGATTTTGCAAGAAATTTGTGTCACAGACTCACAGGCTCGATTAACTGCCAAAAAAAAAAAATATTTGATTTCCACTCTTAACTTCTAATTGATCTCACATTCAAAAAAAATTATTTGTCGTTTACACATTGTATTTTCTTTTCCATATAAAATTTTAAGCGAAAAAAATTAGTCCTACTAAGAGTAAAGTCATATTCCATTACATATACTACTTCAAATGATTTCACTTGTTTGATTTATAAGGGAAATTTTATTTGGTCGTTTTATAGTACGACAATGTTTTACTTTGTTGCATCTGATTATATAATTAGGCCTCCCGTAGAGTTTTCACGACAGTGAGAGAGGTTGAAGTTTACAATCAAGTGTGAATTTATGTCAAATATGGTTTTCAACTTTTAAAGATTACAATTTGGAAAATGACTGAACAAGAGTTCACCGGTCAAAATGTTTGTAGTTTTTTATATTTATCTAACACTAAGGATTCGTTGTTTGTTACCTCCTAATTAATTGGTGGAGCGATTGAAAGCTTGTTCTTCTTTTCAAAAAATATAAGTTCAAATTCTTTCCGCACGTGGGATGGGAGAAGCGCCTTCACCCGTTACTAAAGTCCGGTTCTTGTGTGCCAAGCACTCGATTTCCTACCAACGATTTCCTTTTAACAAGAGAAAAAAGCCCGAGAAAACCCTTATGTTAAAGTTATCTCTTATCTTGGGACAAAAGCATAACGAAAGTCCCTTTCAAAATTGACCAATATCTTCACAAACTAATATGTACACGGTGAGGAGACATTCAAGAGGTAGTTAACCATATGGCTCCCACAATGACTCTTCATACCGTTGACCCTTCAATGATCGATGCAAGAAGCAGTGGAAGATGAGGACCGTTTATTCGAGTAAACTTATCACCTCAAGTTGATTGGCCATTGTTTGCACTCTGTAAGAACGCAATGACTCGGCCTATCGGGCTGGTTCGTCTCAGAGTATTCACATAGCACGTCATTAAAGGAGTTAGGGATTGGTTTAAGGATAAGTCTTCATTTGAGTCCGATTCATCCCTAACAAGTTGGTAATTGTCTATCAGGGTGTTCAATCAGTGACGTTAATGACTATATGACACGAATTTGACTGAGCTAAGAAAAGACACGTGACTCACTTGCACACGGCATGGAGTTTTAACATTGCAACGTGTGATCATGGGTAGAATTGTCAGAAAGTAAATGAAGGACGTTTAACTTTAATGTGGAATATTCAGTTTGAAAAGTACATTAGCTGATAATGAGGCTACGATGATAAAACTTGAATAGAAAAGTAAAATGAGACTCTATCCAGGCTCAAACGTAGTAAAGACAAATCAAATGATGGAAGCTTAACATGAGCAGAAGAATAAAACATGCATGTTTGGACGTGTGAAAGCTTTATATTGAATCGATCTGAGGCTAAATGATTGCAAACTTCGTTATAAAAGCTATAAATGTTACCTTAGTTAATCATTTTCAGCACCAAACACAAACTAACTCCTAGTTGACATTAGACGTTGTTCCCAACATATTCTGGTCGCACCTAAAGGCTAACTAGGGTCTCAATTTTCATGACACATCCGCACAAGCAACAGTCAATATTCAATGCTCACAACCGGTCAAACCATGCACGCTCAAGTCACGTGCACTTCTCATTTTTGTTACGTTACTTCGTCACAAAGAAACTCATTTTCGCGCAACGCCTCATCACGCTTTGACCGTCGCACATCGCGCATCGTCCGTCGGCGTGCCATGGCACTTGCCTAAGGAAGTCAGCCTTGGCCTTCCCCATGGGGTCGGCCTCGGCCTCGGCCTCCCCTTGGGGGTCGGCCTTGGCCTTCCCTTGGGGGTCGGCCTCGGCCTTCCCTTGGGGTTGGCCTTGGCCTCCCCCTAAGGGTTGGCCTTTGGCGTCCATACTTAACACCTTCACCTCTCTTCAAGGGACCGGAGATCACTCCGCGACCCCGTAAGCCAGGACGTCACTCCATGACCCCGGTCGCCCGGACCTCACTCGGTGACCACATCCCCCGAACGTCACTCCGCGACCCCGTCGCCCGGACATCACTCTGCAACCTCGTAGCCTGGACGTCATCTCCGCGACCCCCGTTGTCCGAACGTCGCCCGCGCTCGCGCGCCAACTTCGCGACCCCGTTGCCCGTCATTCGGACGTCGCCCGCGCGCCAACTCCGCGACGCTCGTCGTCCATCGCCCGGACGTCGTCTCCACGACCTCCAACACCCGCGTCTTGGCGCCGCACTCCAACCATGCACCGCGCTGCTGATACAGCGGTGCCCCCAGGCTCTCTGTCACATTACCGTGCCTCTTGTACCATACGCACTTCGTCCCGCCCATGTGCCACAATCATGTTACATGCCCCCGGCACCACACTCATTCACCACAACATACGCACCTTGCCTTGGTCGTGGAACATGCTTCTACCCACTCTCCGGAGTGTACATCATCCTGCGGGGATATGTGACTTCTTTGGGACACTATCTCTACCAGGGAGCTCTAAGTGCTCCGGCATGAAGACTCCCCTTCTGCCAGGTAGACAGCTCCTCCGGGATGCTACCTTGACGCGTTCCAGCACAATGACTCACCCGTAGGGCTAGGCGACTCCTCCATGACACTATCTCTGCCAGGATGTTTTTCAACTCCCATTCTACCAGGTAGACAGCTCCTCCGGGATGCTACCTTGATGTGCTCCGAGTGCTCCGGCACAAGGACTCACCCGCGGGGATAGGCGACTCCTCCGGGACACTATCTCGGCCAGGGAGCTTTTCATCTCCAATTCCGCCAAGTAGACCGCTCCTCCGGGATGCTACCTTGATGCGCTCCGAGTGCTTTGGCAGAAGGACTCATCTGCGGGGATAGACGACTCCTCCAAGACACTATCTCCGTCAGGGTGTTTACGTGACTAGTCTACGTGCTCCGGCATTGAGGGTTTTCATCGGCACCCTTAGGAATTATGACCCCAGGGTCACTCCAAGATGGAGCAGGTCTCCGAAGGGCACCACGCCTAGTCCGCCTGGTAGTTGGGCGTCGGGTCTTCCCTACCACTGCCAGGCCTGTGGGACTCTGCAAGGGCTTGGATTGGTTGCTAGATTAATGGGTGTTCTCTAGCAATACCGACGTTGCGGGTGCCAGTCTTTTCAGACGGAGTGACGCTGTGAGGAGTAGGCCGAATGAATATGCGATCCGACAGTCCGTGGAGCACCGGCACCTGTGGACCCCTCAGTGATGTGTCACTTTCGGGGAGCTCCACATGTCGCGTGATGACATCATCATCTCAATCTCTATAAATAGATGTCTTGAGAATTCATTTAGGAGGTTGGACATTTTCAGAACATTTTCACTTTCTCACTCTAGAATCCTAAAGGGAGAAACATACATGACCTTGACTCTGGACCTAAGTATCGGACAGTGACTGTCATCGTGTATTCATCCTGCGCCATCGCCCTCGCAGCACTGTCACCCTCAGGCTCTGTCTGGGAAGCCCTTGGTCTCTGCCCTTGCTCCACCCTTGCTGTGTCCCACATCAACATACTTGGCATCTGACTCGGACTGCATTCCTTGTGGCACCTCTACGTCGATTGCGAACCCACTTTTCTTGGCATTAGACGTTTATCATATATACATCAAATCAATTGTTTCACTCACTCAAGTAGTCACCAAAGTGTATCAACCTTTAAATTAAAGCTATATACTCAAAGATACGTTATCATTTTATGAGAGTTGATCACTGTAAACACTGCGAAGGTAATACTTGTATACTTGGTTATTTTAATAGTAGCAAATTGATAGGAGTAACTAACGTATATAAGACTGAAAAAGTATAAAAGTTAATTTTAGGTCAAAAGAATTGTGAGAATGTTTTCAAATTCTTACAAATCGGTTGAAAGAAATTCAAAGAGACACTCTCCCAATACTAGACGTTTCAAATCATTTTAGATTTATATATACATGTAGTCCTATCAGGACCTGACACAATGAGCGCATTATAATATTCATTATAGGCTTCTCAAATACTCCTACTAGAACGTTTTCAAAGTAAACAGCCAGATTTCCACCGGTGTGCTTCCGTGATGTGCATGCTACATTGCTACTTCTATTTCAAGGAAAAGGACCCGAAGACTTCCCAGAAGCTTTTGTAGTTTTTCTATATTTGTCCCGTTTCCATGATACTGTCTGCCTACAAAGAGAGCTAAGGCAAAAGTTTGTTCATGTTGTACCGCATCGTGCTATTCTAGTTGTATGAAAAGGTCTATAAGCGCAGAATGCTTGCGGTTTGAATTTTAATTAAGTGCTAAATTTTTATGTCATCATGGACAAACCTTAGCTAAGGCTCGTGACATTAGCTCCAAGAATAGAGGTCTTAGGCGGATGGCACAATTTTTTTTGCATGAGTGTATGTTATACGGGTGTGCCTGAAGATATATGCGTTAAATCATACATCTGATTTAGTATATATGTTTGCATTAGGTTTTGCACCAACTTTAACGTGAGCAGGACACCGAGAGTATTTATTGAATAAAAGGTTTGTTGGCCTCATTTAAGTCTAGCTGGTCGTATCTGTATAAGAATATGTCTGGTATGTAGTAGAAATCTGTGTAAGATAGTTTTTATTGTTAAAAATAAGGTCTTTGATGTGTATTAAACTGGTGAATTTATTCCATGTGTTAGTTTCATCTGACCTTCGAGTGTTTTCCGTGTTGAAAACTAATTAATTCAAGTGGGCTTGTAAAAATAACATCCCGATAAGTATAAACTATAGAGCTTGTCCTTTATTTCGAGTTAGAATACTATGAGATATCACATGCAAGGTTGCGTGAACTTGAACCATACACAACATAACACATGCAAAAAGTTTACAAATATGCTTTCGGTGACAATCCGTGAACCCATTCTTAGGGATAGACAATGTTGTCTAATTAATAAAGATGCTTAACTAGTAGATACAAGCGAGAACATCAGTGGTTGAATACACGGGTACCGTCATAATATAAAATATATTTGCAAAACTTGCTATTGTAATGACTAGGCACTTTGCTTTTCAACTCTTGGAAGAAATCTTCCTAGAAGATTATAGCCTTGATCTTAGGCAATAAATAATTGTAACCATCGCCCTTTGAATGCATTCATTTCGAGTTGGAAATTCTGGGCTCACCTTGGGAACATTCAACCTCCAACGCTTAAAGGTCAAAGTCACAGGATTGCCAGTATCAGCAACGCATGGGTCTCCTCTCCGTGACTTATTCATCTGTGTTTGTTGTGTGTGTGTGTGTGTGTTATTTGTTTGCAGCTTTGTTGACTTCAAATGTATGGTTATGACGTGAAGGGGGAGATATCATAATTCCGTGACGACTCAGTTGCTTGGCATTCAGAGATTTGACTTGTCCTTGTGATTTGATCGTTTGTGAACATCACCACGTCTTGAGTACCATGACATAGTCACCTGTTAGAAGACCTCCCATTTTCCCTTTTTTTTTTGCTAATTGATAAGAGGGTCGGAAAAAAATGCAACATTTATGATTTTGGTGAAATTTGAACCTCATATTCACAAGTTAGAAAAGCATTCTGAGTTAACCTCGCTCTTTATTGTTAGAAGACTTCGAAGACCTGGAATGTATATCACCGATTTGGGAAGGTCAGGCCCGCCATGTTGGTGCTTAAATGTTATGATAGATAATTTCCAATGGGTCAAGGAGCCTATTTTGTGTAGTGTAGTTATCCCAAGTTCGTGTCCCCACTTACATACACGAGCGAGGACCCAGATGAGCTACTTGTAGCTAAAGCCTAAATTCTCTCGAATGGACTTCGTATACGGGTAAAATCGGTCTGTAATTGTTCGACTTTGAGTGCGAGTAAGAAACAAATAAAAGTATGCATCCCGACTCAGCTCGTTGTCCGATTGAATTCTTGTATAACTTATATTTCCTTATAAAGCTTGACTTTTCTCATTTCCTAGTAATTATACTCGGTTAAAACAAAATAATCAAAGAAGACAGGAACACTCTACATTTCAATCGAAGAAATCAAGCAAAAAGACAGAGAGGATAGAGATAAGTTTTTGAACAACCGTCTGCTGCCTTTTGAATTTTGACTTTTATCACATGTGTTTGAAATTTCAATATCATGTTGACCCAGCTACAGAGAAGAGAAGAGTACGCAATGAAGTAATGATCCATTGACCTCGTGCTGTCGATTTGACACACAGTGATTGCTTGAAAAAGTCTACTTCCAATTACTGAATTTTCTCAAAACTGGCAGTCTTTTTTGAATATATTTTGTGGTTCATCCAAGTCCTAGGCTAAAGTCGATCCATGGACTCTTGGTACCATGTCTCCTCACTTTACCAATTGACACATAGGAATTTAATTTATTTGAATTGATCACGGTAAATTTTTTACTTTGGAGGTGGTATGAAAGGTTCGGGTCATATATACTTCCCACTCTTTTATCATTACAAATACGTTTTAATGATGGCTGTTAGCTTATAAGGAGAGGGAGGGTAGGTTTTTCTTGTCAGTTGCAAGAAGATTACCATCTAGGGTAAAGCACTCGTACATTTCACGTCAAGTGTTTGTGTAATTCCCTTCAGAGAAACTCGTGATACTGAAGAGCTTGCAAGCGTCCCAGTTTAGTCAAGAAGTCTGCACGGGAACCGCCCTCCCCGTGAATACCATTAAGATCCACAGTCCAATCGCAGTTTATCATCTCCCAGCCGTCCTTAATTATTTTCCCATAATTATGTGAACGTAGCCGCTTGTTTGATGAGAAGGATCACAACTGTTGAATCAAGCTCAAGGATGATTTTCTTGAATCCCTATTCATTGGGGCGCTTACAAACAATGGGCCTTATGGGCTTCCTAACCGGCCCCCCAGTGTACTACAGACACAAAACAGTAGTCGGGCTTGTTTCAGTAAGCAACTTCTTTCTCTAAAAGGCCCATTCTACTTATCAGCCCAAGGCTTCGCCGTATGAGCCCAATCTAATGCTAGTCAGCTCGGGTCAATTTGGGAATTGGGATTGAGCTTTGGACAATCGAAACAAATAAGAACATGTAACCTGCACAAAAATGGAAACAAAATATGAAAATTATTCATTCGCAACCAATAATTGTCCGTATTAAAGAAATTGGTCACGCTGTTAGTGTTCTTGTGTTACACAATTTGCATACTTAGAGATGCGACCGATGCATTTTTTCTTTTCTTTCAAAACTTATAAGTTGGACTAATTTCTGTGATACAGCGTAATCATTTTATCTGCATCTTGTAAATGACCTTAATGAGGTGACGACATTCATTAACGACTGATGAGTGACCCTTGAAATACACCTGGTGAGAGTCAATCACAAGACATCTAGATTGTCGACTAATCACACGAGCCAACACTTAATGTCAATAGAATTAATTTTGAAAACGGAAAGAGAGGAAAGGAAATAAGACAGGTAAACTAATTAAATAAGCCCCCACGATTATAACTTTGCCTTCTCATTTTATTTTTTCTTTACTTCTTTTATATGATAGAATTTTTCCATACTCTTTGAACTTGTTGTTATGAATTTAAACGCATTCATCTCGCAATGGGCGTGTTCGGCTGCTAATTTAAAAAAGATGTTAAGACAGTTGAACCACAATGAATCACGTACCATTTTTGCTGGGCGGTTTCGCTCGTAGTTTGAGCTGTCCAATTTCAATTTGTGCAAAAATGCAATCATTTAATGAAAAGAAAATTCTAAAAACAACCCGATTTGAATTGCTTAATTTTTTTAATACCTAATCATAACCTTGATGTCATAAATTCCAGTATTAATCATTTTCAAGCAATTCAGGACAAAGAAACTGGATTCAGTTTACGTCTTTAGCATAATTTCTTAGCATTCTCTTGTTATCTTACGTGTTTTCCATTTCTTTTTTTTTTTGGTCAAAAGTCAATGAATTTCATTTCACTTGAAAACTTGAAACAGCCTATACATCCACATTGAACAATATGAAGTTATACAAAATGCTGCCCACCTATATCTAATAGTGTATATTTACATCCTACTTATATCTTTAGTTATCTACAAGAATGTTTTTATTGATTCCCCATGCTTCACACAGCTTTTTGTTTCTATCATTTGCGGTGACTTTCTTCCAACTGCTCACCCTGTATTTGATCCATTGGTTGATTACATGAAAACAACCCTGAGGATGAGATTGCACTTGACAAAAAATTCTGGAGTTCCTCTCTTGGCACAGGCCATAGACTATTACAGCAACCATTAATTTGCAAAGCTTAGCCTTAAAGCTTTTTCCCCTGAAATTCTGAGCTGCAAATTGTATGACTTGATTCCATGATTCCAAGGGTATCTTCATATCCATCCTTTCCAGCACCATTTTCCATATTTCTTGTGCATATGGACACTTGATGAACAAGTGATCTACAGTTTCCTGCTGGTTAGAACATAGAATGCATTTAGCCTCCTGAACTATATTTCATTCTTTCAATTTGACTTTAGTTCTTATTCCATTCTTGCACAACATCCATAGTATGGTAGCACATCTAGGGATATGTCCACTGAACCAGACTACTTTCCACCATGGCACACATTCTTTTTTTGTTCTCAAACAATCCCAGATAGATTTTATCGAAAAATTTCCAGAGGGTTTCCAATGTATTTCATCCATCTTGTCAGTATTTGGAGGAGGTAAGGCACTAAGCATACTGTTTATTTGCTGCAGAGCCTGAGACCTTAGAACAGGAAGTCTCCATGTATTGTTCTCAATGATGTCTACCACCTTAGCATTGAGATTCAATCCTGAGTCATAACAGATTCTATGCCCATATAACTTGATTAAGCTCTCATCAGTCAACCATTTGTCCAGCCAAAGCCAAGTTTCTTTCCCATTGCCCACATGATATGTGCATAAGTCTTGAACTTGCTTTCTTAACTTCAGGATCTTACACCAAGTCCATGACAGGATGATTGGTGGTTTGAAAGTCCAAATGTGTGCACCCTTTATTATGTATGAATGACACCATTTGACCCACAAGGAATCTTTCTTATGAGCTAGATCCCACAAGTGTTTGCAGATTACAGCTCTATTCCATTCTTCTAGTTTTTTAATTCCCAATCCCCCTTATTTTCTAGGTAAACAAACCTCATTCCAAGCAACTTTTTTTGCACCTGTACACTTGACCTCTTTTCCATGCCATATGAATGATCTTATCTTCTTTTCCATAAGTCTAATTATCCTTTTAGGAAGAAGAAATATGGCGCACCAATAAACATGCATACTCAGCAGTACAGATATTGCAAGCTGTATTCTACCAGCATAGGATAGATATTTGGATGTCCAACTAGAAATCTTCTTAGTCAGCTTCTCTAGCAAGACTTCACAATCTTTGTATGAAAGTTTAGTGGAAATCAATGGGACTCCTAAATAGGTGACATGAAGATTACCTTGATTGATACCAATGATTTGGATCAATTCCAGAGCCTTCCCTTCCTCCAACCCTGCTATGTAGATGGAACTCTTGCTCAAATTTGGGGAAATTCCAGATTGCATTTGGAATTCATTGAGTGCTTGCCTTAATAAGGCTAATGTATCACTGTCTGCCTTTGCTAAAAGGAACAAATCATCTGCAAAGCACAGATGATTTATCCTGAGTTTTTCACATTTAGGATGGTAGTGGGAATTTGGACTGCTTGCATAATGATCCATAAGGCTAGAGAATCCTTCCATTACTATGAAAAATAGATATGGGGAGATAGGGTCCCCTTGTCTCAATCCTTTTGCACTTGCAAAATAGCCTTCCATGTTGCCATTAAGATTGATAGAGAATCTTGCTGTTTTCACACATTTCATAGTCCATTGTAAGAACTTATTTGGGAATTGCATCACTTCCATCAATACTTGCAAGTAATCCCAATTCACTGAGTCATAAGCTTTTTGAAGATCAATTTTAAGGACACACCTAGGCTGGCCTCCCTTCCTATGATAGTTCTTCACCACCTCTTGCATAAGCAAAATGTTATCAGCAATGCTCCTGTTTTTCACAAATGCTGATTGTCTGTTGCTAATTAACTGTGGTAACACATGTTTGATCCTTGCACATAGCACCTTTGAAATACATTTATACAACACATTATAGCATGCAATAGGTCTGAATTCCTTCATGGAGTTTGGACATGCAACTTTTGGTACTAATGTCAAAGCAGTATTGTTGAACATTAAGCCTCTTTTTGGTTTATGAAAGAACTCATTTACTGCATTAATCACATCTGTCTTCACCAATTCCCAATTGGTTTGGAAAAATTCAGAGCTATACCCATCTGGCCCTGGTGCCTTGTTTGCTTTTAAAGAGAACATGGCCTCAGTGATCTCTTTTTCAGTTATATCAGCACCTAACATTTCTTGATATTGGTCTGAGACTTGCTTTTGTACTATTTCTCTCAATCTGCTTCTAGTACCTGGATGCAAAGGTACTGATGTCCTTAGGAAATTTTTAAAGTGCTCAATAGCAATTTGATGCACTTCTTTAGCTCCAACTACCTTGACCCCATGTTCATTTTCAATAGCCAAGACTTTATTATGTGCTCTATGAACCTGCACTTTCTTGTGAAAATATGCAGTATTCATATCCCCAAGCTTGAGCTCCTTTACTCTAGCCTTTTGATGATAAAAGGCTTCTTCAGCTTGCACTAACAAATAATATTGTTCTTGTAATTCTTTTTCATTTGATAGTAGATCAAGCTCCTGATTTTGCAAGATACTCCATTGTACCTCCTGTAACTCCTTATATATACTAGCAACTCTCTCAGAGATATTACTGTAGAGTTCCTTGTTGAGTTTCCTCAAAAGTGGCTTCAACATCTTAAGTTTGGTATTCAATTGTTGACAAGCATCTCCAGTCAGGTTTGCATTCCACACACTCTGTACTGTAGGAAGGAAGGTTTTGTGTTTCATCCAAACGTTGAAAAACTTAAAAGCTTTTCTCCCTCTCAAGCTTTCTTCCATAATTTGGATTGTAAGAAGTGAGTGATCTGATATCCCAGGTACATGAGCTTCTACTAAAGTATTTGGAAAGGTTTCTAACCAGGTTTCATTCTGCAAAACTCTATCAATTCTACTCATAACCATTCCATTTGCTCTTTTATTGCACCATGTATAGAGAAGGCCTCTAGTATTTACATCCTCCAGGTGACAGTTATAGAGACATTGATTAAATTCTGCCACATCTCTTTTGCAATAAAAAAGCACTCCTTGTTTCTCATCAGCTTTCCTAACCACATTGAAGTCTCCTGCTAGCAACCAAGGCTGTTTACCAATTTTTCTAGCATCCTCTTCAAGACACTGCCATAATTTCCTTCTTTTCTCCCCTTTATTGTTGCCATAGACAAAGGTTACGAAATAAGATTTTCCTGTTTCAATTTGGATTATTTTCCCTGTAAGATGCTGGGATGATTTAGCAATTTCCTCCATCTTCACTATTTTGTTTTTCCAGCTCACCCAAAGTTTTGAGACTTTTTTTTTGTCATTTAGAGAATATATAAAGGACCAATCCTTATTCCATTTTCTAGTTATAGCAGGGACATGCTCTTCCCTTACCCTAGTCTCCAAGAGTCCAAGGATCTCTACATTATGTACTTTCATCATCCTTTTCACATTTGCTTGCTTCACAGGGTCATTGAAACCCCTAATGTTCCAGCTTGCAATATTCATCATTTGGTTTGGTGGTGACTACATTTCCTGGTAGACTTACTACTTGCAACTACCACTGCCACTTTCTCATGTGATATCTGTATACTCTGTGGCATATCTATTTCATTCCTCACAATATTTGTATCATTTGGCTCCATATTTTCTCTATTTGCAAGAATAGCATACCTGTTGGATATTTCCATTCCTTTTTTCTGTTGGTGATGCTCTTGCAAGGTTGGAGTCTCCTTGATCAGTTGCTGATCCTCCTGAGTTATGTCCTGCAGTGGTTCTGCCCTTTGTAGTTGAGTCTCATTTTTCCTCCATACTTGCTGTATTTGAGGTTTCTTCCAGCAATTCTCTGTTTGGTGACCAAACACCTTGCAGTGATTACATTTCACTGGCAGCCATTCATATTCTACTCTATGTTCTTTTATGTAATCCTTTGGTCCTTTCAAGGGTATGGTCTCTGGCAATTGTGATTGCACATTAACTTCCACACAAACTCTAGCATAGTGCAGCCTTTCTTTATTTGCTGTCATATTATCCATGAATAATGATGTGCCAATTGTGCTAACTATTCTGCTTAACATATGTGCTGACCATAGATGTAATGGCAAATTGGGTAGCTTAATCCATAAAGGTATGCTATCCAAGCCTTCTTTCTCTAAGGATATACCAGGTGTCCATGGCTTAGTGATCAGTGGTTTGCTTTAAAAGAACCAAGGTCCTTTTTCCAACACTGATTGCATTGCCCCCTTACTCTCAAATCTGATTACAAAAATTCTAGACTTAATGAAACTGATTAAGATCTTGCCAATTGAGGACCATTTCCTTTCAAGAAATCTTTTCATAATATGAAAAGGTGGTCTTCGTCCTACTACATATGCAATAATGGCATTTTCCCGTTGTTGCATCTCATCTTCAATATCTTCCTGTGTAAACTCTACTCCCTTTATTCCATTAATTTTTTGTGGTGGGACAAAATTCAGTTTATTCTCAACAACAAATTCCCGGCTTGGTTTGATGATCTCAACATATGAAGGTTTTCCATTTCCAAGAGAGTTTTGATTTGTCAATTGTAGTCCAGATCTGTTCATAGATTTTAGAGGTGGAAATTCCATATCATTTTCATTAATCTTACTTGAGTGTAGTCCCTGATTTGGTTCCATCGTGAGTTCCTGCGCGTGAGGGCTACGACTCCTCATGTGCTCTTCAATTCCCACCGGAATTTGAATCGTACCAGTTCGAACAGCATTAATGTTCCCTTGTTCTTCGATTTCCTGCTTCAATTTCTGGTTTTCGATCTTCAATGCTTCAGTGTAACACATTAATTCCTCAATTTTTGGTGTCTGCTCTCTTTTGTCTGTGATTTCTTTATTGCTCTCTTCATTTAATGCTTCATTGTTATTTGAATCAGAGCTCGATGCTTGCCACTATTTTATTATGTCTGAAGACTTGATGTTTTCTGGTTGTAGATCTCGAACATCATAAAAATTTCCAGATCCCAATTTTACTTCCATCCTTGTTTGGATCTGTTCTTGATCTCTCAGCATATTGCATTCATGTACATTTTGCCAATCCTTTCCAGTAAATTCTTTAGCAAAAGGATCCTTTGGTGGTCCTCGTTGCCGTGATGATCGTCGAGCGATGGTAACCGGCGGCGTGTTTTCCATTTCGGCACATTGCTTTCCTTTTTTTTTTTACTTTTATCAAATAACGAAAAAGAGCTAATATAATGCCATCAAATGTCTTTTAAATTTTCTTTCTATAATTTTCAAGTTAACTTGCATTGATAACAACTACAAGAGATCGATCGGTTACAAGAAGAAAATACTTCTTAGAGCCATACCACATATTATCGTTCGAATCTCCTAGATACAAAATACTTGTGTGTTTCAGACGTCTATGGCTTACCATTATCAAAACATTAAAGATGTTTAACTCTTGACTAAATGACAAGAGTTTTAGTGACTCTTAAGGCATTCGAGTTATTTTCACTTTATATTGGCATCAGCCGTCGGTGGTAGCGATGCCAAATATGTTATTAAGGTGGACAATCACTCTTGTAATTGTACTTTGACCATGTTTTTGAAGTTAGATGAGATTGCGAACATAATAGAGCCGAAATAAATTCAAATCCAAGCCCCTGCAATCAATCACGACTTCTTTATGCCAATCTCTACTTGTTGGAATAGGCTCTTCACGAGTATTATTACTCGTGCGCCCATCCAACTAGAATACATCTCTTCGAGAGAACCTGCTCTTGTATTTGTTAGTTTCCATTTTAACCATCGCGTCGACTCCTTCTCTTAAAGGTGCTATTGATTTATAAGAAGCGTCATGCATGATTTCCATACTGCCATTGCTTCCTTTGGTAATTCTCTTCGGTTGGTTCTTAAATGTTATTTTAGATATTTCGTTGGGCTGAGGAGCCAATTTTTGTGTAGTTATCACAAGATTATGTCCCCTCTTAATTACACGATTGAGGACCTAGACGAACTACTTGTAGCTAAAGCCTAAAACCTCTTGTGGTAAAATTGGTCAGCACTAGTTCGACCTTGAGTTCAGGTAAGAAACATATAAAGATGGAATTCACTCACGGTTTTACAAGTAATCAATTTTATGCACCAGACCACCCCCCCCCCCCCCCCTCCTTCAATTGAAATGTAAGTATTTCTGTCTTTATAAATTAATGTAATTTTACTGAGTTCAATTATTAGGGAAGGGGAAAAGTTAGGCCTTATGGGGAAATGCAAGTTACATTAGGGTTTAACTTGGGGGTTTGAGAGGGGGGGGGGGGGGTGGTGGTGGTTGGTTTAAGTCTGACGCATAAAATTGATTACTCGTAAAACTGTGGGGGGTGGTGGTGGTGGGATTAAGTCTGACGCATAAAATTGATTACTCGTAAAACTGTGAGTGAGGGTAAGTCTGGTGCACAACATTGATTACTTGTAAAAACCATTAGTGTATTCCATCTTTATCTGTTTCTTACCCACACTCAAGGTCGAACTGGTACAAGCCAACTTTACCCGTTTGCTAAGTCCAATCGAGAGGTTTTATTTAGGCTTTAGCTACAAGTAGTTCATCTAGGTCCTCAATTGTGTAATTAAGAGGAGACATAATTTTGGGATAACTACAAAAAATAGGCTTCTCAATCCATCGAATTGTCTAACATAACATTTGAGGACCAACCCAAGAGAATTACCAAAGGAAGCATGGCAGTATGGAAATGACGCATGACGCCTACGCATGACGCCTCCTATAAATGCTAGACGGTTTCGCTCCGAGTTTGAGCCGTCTGAGTTCAATTTGTGCAAAAATTCAATTCATTTGACTAAAAATTATTTCTGAAAGCAACCCAACCTGAATTGACACGTGTTCTCGATAATATCATTATATGCTCAATTTTATGCCTAATCATACCTTTGATGTCATAAATTCCAGTACTAATCATTTTCAAGCAACCCAGGACAAGAAATTGGATTCAGTTTACGTCTTTATCGTTGCAGCTAACTATGATAAATAATTTGAACAAGGCCAAAAATAACACTTCAGCATAATTCCTTAGCATTTCTTGTTATCTTATGTCTTTTTCATTTCGGCACATTGCCTTGCTTTTCTTTCTTTTAGCAAATAAAAAAAGAGCTAATATAATGATATCAGGTCTGTTTAAATTTTTTTTTTTTTGGGTAGAGTTTTCAAGGTCACTAGAGATTGACCTGTTACAAGAACAAAATAATTCTTAGAGCCATAGCATAAACTGCAAGGACAGGATCTAGTGTTCGAATCTCCTAAATACAAAATACTTTGTGTTTTTAGGCGTTCGATCTATGGCTTACCATTATCAGAACTCTGAAATTTTTTAACTCTTGACGTAACGATAAGAGTATTAGCTGTTGAACCTGGTGTCCAACTCAAAAGCATGCTTAAGAGTAGGAGAAGCCCACCAGGTATAAGAACCAATCACAAACCCCATATATTGTCGATGTGGGACTTGACATTAGCGACTCTTAAGACGCTCAACATATTTTCACTTTACGTTGGCATTAGTCGTCGGTGCTGGCGAGGCCAAAACTGTTATGAAGGTGGGCAGTCGCTCTTGTGATTGTACCTCGACCCTGTTTTTTGAAGTTCGATGAGATTACCAAATGATAGAACCAAGATTTACTTGGCATAAATACAATCCCGTTGCAATCCAATCATGCCTTCGTTAAGCTAATCTCTCCGTGTCGAAATAGGCGCTTCACAAGCGTTGGTGAGCCCATCCAGCTAGAATACATCTCTTCGAGAGCACCGCGCTCTTATATTTGTTAGTTTCGATTTTAACCACCGCGTCGAACCCATCTCTCAAAGGTGCTCTGGATTTATAGGAGGCTTCATGCACCATTTCCATACTGTCACACATTATTAAATCTAGGCTAGTCCTCCCAATGCAAAAGCTGCAATGACTTTGATCAAAGAAAACTTCTGAGCGCCTGTACTGGTTAATACAACCTGCTATATATTGCTCTGAAAAAATCGTTGTGATTCTGACAACAGGCCAAGCCTAAAATCTAATCTTAAGTAGCTTTCTTCTAAGACTGGTTACATCCAGATTTATTTGTCCTGGTATGATCTTGCAATATTGTTCAGTAACCTCCATTCCAACTAATGAAAGTTGCTTAGCAGAAAACAAGAACCACTCCTTGTAATTGTAGCCGAATCAAAATCTCTTTTTTGTGTGAAACAAAATTAAAGATTGTACGTACTTCTCTTTGTTTATCTCAACTGGAATTGCGTGTGGTGTACTGGTGTTAGTTGGCCTAAGGATGACCAGGAGTACAACCATAAATTAACTGTGACAACAACAAATCTGCCAAGAGAATAATGGACTGACCAATGACAACTGCATACGGTGGCTTTGGATTCATCTATCCTAGGAGAACACCACAAAGAAATGGATGATCCATAAACATGTCTCTGGATCATTGAGAAGATTTTTGACAAGATTCATATACACATTGTGACCTTTCTAGGTCTCTTTTGACTAAAATTTTTATAAAACTCTATGCGTCCTCGTCGGCTTTTTGCGAATTTATGGAAAATGGTATGCCTTTGGCTCAAGTAAGAATTGAAAACCAAAATATACAATACATAGAAGTTTAAGTCGAATAAGTGATGAGTACGATTACAAATGAACCAGGATGTGGATAACCATGCTCATTAAGGACTTGTTCGTGTACGTTTATTTACTAAACGAACCAAGTTTGATATTAAAGTTAGTACACGTTTAATACATAAAATGAGCTTGAATATCAATGTGCTATCAATGAACATGTCAACTTATGATCACTGGTATTGATACAACTATTGCCCATTTGGTGTAATCATGATCAAACTAAGGTTTGAATCTATGAGGAATTTGAAAAAAATTGGTTAAGTAAGATCATAAATCATGATCACGGGCTTGAGTTCGAGCTTGAACACAACGTTAACAGCTTGAGCTCAATGCATTTACTTAGCCGAGCCAATTACGAGTTCACGTCAATGTTATCGAACATAAACTTAAATAAAAAATCTAAGCATTTCCGGATTACAAACCGAGTCCGTACATGAGCTAACAATCCTAATCATAAATACGGTTAGCTCATTTACAGTGTACTAAGTTAGGAGAAACATAGCTAGATTTGGTCCTCAAATCAAATGAGGAACAAGTGATTCCCATTTTGTGTGTGCATATCCGTGCTTTTTTGTTGAAAAGGATTCAGAGTAACGCCCTCAGTCACGTGTTTATGGTCACAATTCCGAACCAGATTAGGGCTTACAAAAATTTTGGTTCCACAAATTTGAAATCTAAATATATTCCAAACCCGAATAAAGTAAAATCGAAATATACATGTCAAAACAACTGTACCATGCCACAATCAAACTAATTGTTGGTTATTTCGATCAAAACAAACTTCTAGCATTTGAAAACGTGAAACTGATCAATTGAACAATTTTGTTCGGTATTTTAATTATCGGAATGCTGCCCACCCAAGGCGGAGAATATTTGTGACCACAACATATTTATAACCAATAAAAAAACGAGATGTGGGGATAACAAATACTGTATCCCTATATATGAGTCTGAATTAAAATTTTGCAATGTGCCGAAAATCAATTATTCGTTATAACAAGTGTTCTTGCAGTGAAACCTTGGTGCAGAAGCAGGCAACACCCGTCCAAGATTAAAAAAAAAAACTAAAGAGAAAAGAAGCAAAGGGCCAAGAAAGACGAAGGAAACTGTCGTTGGCCTGGTGGGCAGATGTGCCAAAAAGATACAAATCGTTAGAACGTAAGTCAGACTTGTTTCTTTGGAAACTTCAGTGGTTGCTATGTTGATGCTGGCGACGGAGCTCCAGAAGCGGATTTTCGTCTTGTACCCAATGCATGGAATCCCTCGTTGCGATTCCCGTACAGACTCAGTCTGTACTGGAAGGCGACCATGTTGTCATCTAACAATGATCGAATTTGATGTCCTTTTGTTTCTTGTGTGGCGGGTTGTACATATGCAATCACGACATGCCCTTTCTCCCATCTCATTGCTCTCACACCTCTCTCCCCCTGGGGATTTCTCTTGGCCAGCATTGGCGGAACTGGACTGTGGTTCCATGTTTTTGAAACCCAAAACCTGAGGTTATCCAGAGGTATACCCTCTTTTGCCTGTTTTTCAAGCTTGTCCTTATGGTTGTCTTTTGCGTGTTTGTTGAATTTCTGTGACTGTTTCTGTAAATGTGAATTGTAGGTTCGTATAGTTAAGCGCAGTTCTTAGTTCTAACTGTTTTGTTTGTTATATTTAGCGAAGGTATGTTTTTGCCCAAAGGACCTCAGGTTTTTGATAGGTCCATTATGTTGTGTTTTGTTGGTGAAATCTTACGTTTGGGTGAATTTGGCGGTCTGGAAAAATTTATTTGAAGGTGGCGGGTATAAAAAAATTCTTTGTAGCAACGGAAGAACAAAGTTTCAAATTTTAGATCTTTTGATTGATGAGGAAGACGATAGATGAAGTTTTGTTCTGGATACTTCAACTATATTTCTTCATTTTCTCCCGACGTTTGAAGTTGGCATTTATTACTAGGTTTTTACAGGATAATGTTCATTTTTTTGTAAGGATTACACGATGCAGGATAGACATTAAACAACATGAAACCTAACATTTACTTCTACATTTCTTCATCCATATTTTCCCAAGCTTTCTTGGGAACTAAATGCACGATAGAGCTTCTAAAGTAAAGATTTTTTTGGCTTATAATTGATTTTCATGTGGCTTTATATGTCAGTTAATGGCTGGACTTGAGCTTGAATTCTTCTAAATCTTGTTTCCTTCTTCACATATGCATAGTAGAGAGAGTCGACTGCAAGCTCACAAGTTGCAGATTTTCCATCTATTGCGTGGTAGGAGCTGAAGGAAGAGAGCCACAATGGATGTGGACAAGACAGCAGTTGCCCTTGAAGCTATCAACAAAGAAACTGTTGACTTGGTAATTTTTTTAAGCTTGTTGGTTGGTGATCTTGCACCTAGTTCTACCAGGAACTGAAGTTTTGCCATAAGTTTGTATCACTTTTTTTTTATAAGTAACTCTTCATTCTTCGTGTATTACCTTTTATATATCAGCCCCTAAGCCCAAATTTGGTCATTGTAACCTAGTCTTACCTATGAACATAGATGATTATCTGCAATCCATGCATCATTTCCCCAAACCTGACCTGATTTAGAGATCACATTGTCTTCTCCTATGGCTATAGATGACAATTAGATGACCATCTCTTCTTGACATGCCTTTTGCTTTTCTGAACCATTCTTGGCATGCCAAATAATTGAAAAACGGGAAGCATGACTAAATGTATCAGTGCCAAAACAGTAATTGGCTTAATTCTGTATCATATTTTTAGCAAGGGGAATGTGTGAGTCTTAATTCTTCAACTAAGTGGGGGTACCCGAATCAGCATCGTTCTGACTATTGCTCAAGCTCAAAGGAAACTATTAACTTTGTTAAGAAGATAGGATGAGGACTTGTATGTAAAATACTACATATTTCGTCCCAATTTTAGTGATTATGATCTGTTGACATCCACGAGGGAGTTGTATCTACCATTTTCATCATACGTAGGGAAAAGGTTGAACACCAATTCCTTCGAGGTTCTTATTGTTATTTGTATATTTTTGCAGTCCGAATAAAAAGTTTATCCGAAATCACTTATAGTAGTAGGGAGACTATCCTAAATACATAGCAGTCTTTGCTATGGTTTTGCTAATTAAGTATTTGCTTCTGTCAGGAGAACATTCCCATCGAAGAAGTTCTCGAAAATTTAAAATGTGACAGAAAGGGTCTCAGTACTGATGAGGTCCAAAAGCGTTTGGATGTTTTTGGATACAACAAACTCGAAGAGAAAAAGGTCTGTTTCAAATCCACTACTTAGCTTCAATTCTTTTCCCTTGTAACATGTATGCTTTTTCGAAGATTTTGATGTGGCACCAACTTTATGGACTTGGAATTCACAGGAGAGTAAAATACTCAAGTTTCTTGGCTTCATGTGGAATCCACTGTCATGGGTTATGGAAGCAGCGGCCATTATGGCTATCACTCTCGCACATGGAGGGGTAATTGACTCCATAGAGTTCTAGTATTATCCGCAAATGCAGGCCTTGTTATGTTTTATATTGTGGACACCCAATTTCTCTGATAATTTCCTGATAGCTGTTTTATAACTGGCCTGCAGGGGAAAACTAGGGATTACCATGATTTTGTTGGCATTCTGGTGTTACTAGTCATCAATTCAACCATAAGTTTCATAGAGGAAAACAACGCTGGAAATGCGGCTGCAGCTCTTATGGCTCGGTTGGCTCCCAAAGCTAAGGTCAGTTAGTGCTGCACAATAGAAGAGAATGAATCGACTACTTTATTCCTCCCATGCTCAACTTTGGCTATACGTGTCAATATCCTTATCGACAACACTTGGCATCTCTCTGAGCTGAAACTTAATTGGTCTGGCCAGATTTTACGTGATGGAAAATGGAGCGAGGAAGATGCATCCGTGCTGGTCCCTGGAGACATTATTAGCATTAAGTTGGGTGACATTATTCCTGCTGATGCACGTCTGCTTGAAGGAGATCCTTTAAAGATTGATCAGGTATACAGACATTAGTTCATGAAATAAATTGATGCATACCTGAAAATCATCCAGTGTCACCATCCGCAGCTTATAGTTTCACGTGCTATTCATTGAATGTGCCTAATTATTGCCTCTAAAACACAATTATGCTTGACAAAGTCTACTATTATCCATTACAATTCAACGTGAAACTTACCTTTCTTACTGCACTTGTAACAAGCGACATGGTTTTCTTGTATACTACTTAGTGGACTTCATCTGGGGTTTTGATTCTGGTATCTTCTTTTTCAGTCTGCTCTTACAGGAGAATCACTCCCAGTAACCAAGAGTCCTGGCGACGGAGTATACTCCGGTTCAACATGTAAGCAAGGTGAAATTGAAGCAGTTGTTATTGCAACTGGAGTACATACTTTCTTTGGAAAGGCAGCCCATCTTGTGGAAAACACGACTCATGTCGGCCATTTTCAGCAGGTTGACTTCAAAGACGCTGCTTTTTTCGCTTCTTTCTTCCACAGAAACTCATATTCTCTAGTGTTCTGCAAATTATCCAAGTCTAACGATGTATCCACGGATGAACATCTTTTCAGCATGATGCCTAAAGGCGAAGTGAAGTTATTTTAACATAGACATTTAACAGAATCTATTTTTTCTACATGACTACAGGTCTTGACATCGATTGGAAACTTCTGCATTTGCTCAATTGCCATCGGAATGTTCGTGGAGATCATAGTGCTAAAAATCCAAAAGAGGGATTATCGTGAATGTATTGATAACCTTCTTGTTCTACTTATTGGTGGTATCCCCATTGCGATGCCAACAGTTCTTTCTGTCACGATGGCCATTGGTTCTCATCGGTTATCTCAGCAGGTTTGTGAAGCTATCAATAGTTAATAATCTTGTATCATAGCATTAGTAATGTAAAAAAATCAACTATTGGATACAGCTTCAGTGTTGACATATGTTGACTTCATACAGGGTGCCATAACAAAGAGAATGACAGCAATAGAGGAAATGGCAGGGATGGATGTGTTATGCAGTGATAAAACAGGAACTTTAACTCTCAACAAACTTTCAGTGGACAAAAACATGGTTGAGGTGATTCTTTTGACATTTCATTAAGCCACTGACAAGAAGCTGCTATGAATTTAGGGACATTGTTTTGATTACTAGGATTACATTGCGCACAAAGTTTCAAACTCAATCATAGCATGATTTACATGACAGTTATGGTACTTTAAATTTTGTTAGAAGGATGTTCAATGATGAGTATTTTCAGAAACATTTTACGTGAAATTCCTTTGATGCCATCCACGTTGCTATAGGTTTTTGCCAAAGGTGTTGACAAAGATATGGTGGTCTTGATGGCTGCAAGGGCATCAAGGTTGGAAAACCAAGATGCCATTGATACTGCAATTGTCTCCATGCTTGCTGATCCTCAAGAGGTACTGACTCTTAGTAACTACGAATAATCTTGCGGGACTTGTCTCCACTGATCATTTCCTCTGCAGAACTGGTAGCTATGTTACTTTCAGAATGTCATAAGCATCGACAGTGTTGCACAACCCATTGAATAGAATACTTGCTATGAATAGCCCTTTTCTTGCTTAGCATGTTTGAATTTTGAAGAACGTTTGAAGCTCATGGAAAAATTGAGATGGTTTTATTTCCCTCATGTAGTCGCGTTACTGACCATTAAATGTCCTATATTCCTTTTCCTAAGGCGCGAGCAGGAATCACAGAAGTTCACTTCCTTCCATTCAATCCAACTGATAAGAGGACAGCACTCACTTACTTAGATGGTGCAGGCAAAATGCACAGAGTGAGCAAAGGAGCACCAGAGCAGGTACATACTGTGCTAGTGTCTACTCATTAAGTTCACTAAATGACCACCTTAGAACTTGATAATTCGATCAATTGGTCAAACTGCCCAGCTTTCTGTCAATGATTTAGGCCTTGGTAAACTGAATATTTGAGCAGGCATTGATATTTTTGTTATCTGTAGCTGGTGAAGAGAACTCATACATAGGTCATACTCCCGTTTAGTTACATTGAAGCAAGAGACCGACTGGGAAGATATTCTAGTAAAACTTGATGCTAACTAAGAAGTTATTCATATTTTTCTTTGTCAGACACCCTTGTTTAGTATGCATCCTAGAGTAGATTTTTTTTTCCCTTTTTTTGGCTGAAAGCATCCAGAGTAGTCATTCATGAAAAATGTTTTGTTAATAGTTGACACTGGGTAGTACTTGGCAATCTCTGTCATGTAGCCAATTGATTCATTAACTTCTAAGCTTACTTGGTTCTGTGTAAAAAATCAGATTCTCCATCTGGCATGGAACACATCAGAAATTGAGAAAAGGGTACACACAATTATAGATAAATTTGCAGAGCGCGGACTTCGATCCCTTGCAGTTGCTCGCCAGGTAACTAAGCTTCAGACAGGTTCTTCCTTGAAATCTGTTTTCTTCATGACTGACAAGTTCAATTTTCCTACAGGAAGTACCTGCTGGTACCAAAGACAGTCCCGGTGGACGGTGGGAATTTGTTGGTCTTCTCCCTCTCTTTGATCCACCTCGCCATGACAGTGGAGAAACAATCAGAAGAGCTCTAGATCTTGGAGTGAGTGTCAAGATGATCACAGGTGTGCAACACAACTGACCAGTTCTTGAAACATTCGTGTATCTTGCTTGCCAAATCTACTCTACACTCCTAGTGTTTTCCTGCATTTCAGTAGTTCTCTTTAACATAAATTTACCACCTTGCTTTCTGATTTCTCAGTATTCTTGTTACAATAGAAAAAAGTACAAATTACAGGACGAAATAACTAATAAAACCAAGTCTCTTCCCCCTTCAGCACTGACCTTATCTCTAAGTCTCGACAATGATTAGTATACTGTTTTCAGTTATTTGTATATCCACAAAGAACTATATCCATCCAAGTCACATCTCATAATAATTTCTGATGTTTTTTGCTTCAATTCTGACCATCATGGACCATTGTTCAGGTGACCAGCTTGCAATAGCCAAGGAGACAGGGAGACGCCTTGGGATGGGGACAAACATGTATCCGTCGTCATCTTTGCTTGGCGATCATAAGGATGCCTCGATTGCAGCTCTGCCAGTTGATGAACTCATTGAGAAAGCTGATGGATTTGCTGGTGTCTTTCCAGGTAATTTTGGCCCGGCATGCAACCCTGCGGCTTTTCTTCTGTGCCTTTTTTTCTCAATCCATCTTGCCTATACCTTGTTCTAAAACATCTGCGCTTCTCACTCAGAGCACAAGTACGAGATTGTGAAGATATTACAAGGTAAAAAACACATATGCGGAATGACGGGTGATGGGGTAAACGATGCACCTGCATTAAAGAAAGCAGACATAGGAATCGCTGTGGCAGATGCAACAGATGCAGCTCGAAGTGCCTCTGACATAGTTCTGACTGAGCCTGGCTTGAGCGTAATCATTAGTGCCGTTTTGACAAGTCGTGCCATTTTCCAGAGAATGAAGAACTACACGGTAGTTTTTCTTTGCTCATTTTCAAAGGAAATAATTGCTTATCAAGACATTCATTCTAGGTATACTATGATGAAGTTGTTCTCCTTTTCTCCAGATATATGCAGTGTCTATAACCATACGTATCGTGGTAAGTTGTACGCGATGGTTTAAAATTTAGAGTACAAGTGATATGAGTAACTTCATAAACGTTACCCTACTGATCGCCACTTTGTTGTATGCCTCTAAACTTCATCAGATGGGTTTTTTGTTGCTGACTGCCTTTTGGAGATTCAATTTCCCTCCCTTCATGGTTCTCGTCATAGCAATTCTTAATGATGGTAAGCAGCACTGGTTTTTTTTTTTTTTTTTTGTCTTTTCTCATCATTGTACTTCTGATTATGTTTGTTCTTTATTCTGCCTTGCAATTTCCTTGTCTTGGGGTTTATCTGACTGAAGAACTTGTCTCCAGGTACTATCATGACAATTTCTAAAGACAGGGTCAAGCCATCTCCAGTTCCCGACAGTTGGAAGCTTAGTGAAATCTTTGCAACTGGAGTTGTCTTAGGCGGCTACCTTGCCCTTATGACCGTCATATTCTTCTATTTGATTTATGAAACCAGTTTTTTCCCGGTAAAGTGAACCTTCTATTTCATCAAGTTTCAGCCAATGCTTTTAGACCAAAAAGAAGGAAACAAGTCTATACTAAGATACTGACAAGTCTAGTTACTCAAATATAATTATAAACATAAACAGAATGCTGGAGTCCTAGTTTCTGCACAAGCTGTATACAGCGCAAAAAGTGAAACATGAGTAGCCCTAATAATTATATTGTTTTACCGTTACTCAGGACAAATTTGGTGTGAAACCTGATTTCAACAACGACTTATATGATCTTACAAATAAGACGATCAAGAAAGGATTGGAAGCGAAGTTGGCATCTGCAGTCTACCTTCAAGTTAGCACCATCAGTCAGGCCTTAATCTTTGTGACGCGCTCCAGGGGTTGGTCTTTCACGGAAAGGCCTGGTCTTCTTCTCGTTGCTGCTTTCTTCATTGCTCAACTGGTAAGTGGATTGGAAACTTTGCAATTTGGGTCATTCGGTAAACAAGATGAAAAGGGAGATTATGTGCATATATAACATCTCTCTCTCTCTCTCTCTCTGTGAAATTCAGTACCCCCTCTAAAAGTTTTAACTTTTTAACAATCAAGTTAGATAATAATACTCTTTAATTACCTTCTATTTCTCCAAATAGTATAATTTGAATGGAAGTTTTTCTTTTGTATGGCGAATTTGCTGTAGCTTCTCTCTCTCTCTCTAGCTTCTTCCTTGAATACTTTAATCAGGGAAAATCTTCTCTATAGCACTGTTCTTGGTTTTGATCTTTGATCCATTATCTTGGCAGTTTGCAACTATATTATCTGCTATGTTCTCATCGGGTTTCGCTGAGATTGCCAAGATTGGTTGGGGTTGGACTGGTGTCATTTGGTTATACAACATCTTGAGTTACTTGCTGCTTGATCCTATCAAGTTTGGCGTTCGGTACGCACTCAGCGGGAGGGCCTGGGGTCTAATACTTAACCAAAAGGTGAATGCAACTGAAATTTACAGGCACACTCAATTCCTTTTGGTTCTATAAAAGGATATCAAGATTGTGCTAACAAAGTGATATCTTTTCTATATATCTCTTCGAGTCTCCAAACACATAATTCCAAAGGAGACGAATCGCGTCTTTTAGGGTTAGATCATAATATTTCTCTGCTTATATTTCACCAGACGGCTTTCACCACACAAAAGGACTTTGGCAAGGAAGCTCGCGAGGCAGCATGGGCAACCGAGCAGCGGACACTTCATGGCCTTCAGACTACTGAAACAAAGATGTTTGCTGAAAACTATACTTTCAGGGATATCACCATCATGGCCGAAGAAGCAAAAAGACGGGCAGAAATTGCACGGTTAGTCTCGTACCAAGTCTTCCATAAAACTAAGCTAGCTTCTTTAAGCCACATTATGCTTTAGAGGGCTCCTATTACTCGAAACCCATGAAAGCAAGTGCATGAGAAACTAACTTCTTATCCACTTTTTCTTTTTTTTCTTTTTCTTTTCCCTGCATTGCAGTTTAAGGGAGCTTCACACTTTGAAGGGCAAGGTAGAGTCTTTCGCGAAGCTAAGGGGACTGGATATCGATGTCAACCCGCATTACACCGTCTAGTCACTGATCTGGCTGCAATCGCCTTTCTCATTGTTCATTTTTACCTTTATTCTCCTAAGTAATTTTTCCTCAAATTATCTGCCTCTTCATGAAATGTAGTTTGATTGTGCAAAAACGCTCCGCCATCAGCACAGAAGCATCAATAAAAGCTCTTTCTTAGCAACTTATTCCATCTGTTCTTTTTCTTGATGTGTTGGGGGTTGTTCAAACTCTGTCATGAACTCGTTCATTCAGAAAAAAAGGCATACCGCTTTATCAACATCCAAAGTCACTAGCACAACCAGTCATTGCATGGGAGGTTGAATCTTGATGTAAAATGGGTAGAAATTCGTAGTGTTAGCTGCGTGCGTGCTTATAGTTATGAGCATTGTGGAATGCTCCTTTGCACTCTTGATCAGTACTGTATCAGTCCCTTGATTGTTTGGAGATGCTACTGTTGAGAGATTGCTACTTAAGAGTTATATCTCATTGTTTTGGCATCCAAATGCTTGAAGAGATCCCAGAAAAAGAGTGATTTTTTACTACATTTTAGTCCATCATATGGGCCGGTTTGGCTTCGAGAGCATCACAGAGGAACACAGCTCCCTCTTCAGTCCCAATTATTTATCTCAACGCACACCTATTGTTGCTTAAAATGGACAACGACTCAAATGGCCACGTACAAAAGCTTTTTTTAACGTCAAGTTATGTTGACGCGGACGCACAACCTAATTGATGCCGAATCAACGTCAATTAATCATCATGTGTTAACGATTGTAACAACTCATGTTCTGACCCACACGTGAAATGTAACAAACAGAAAGGTTGTCAAGGATGATGAGCCTTGTCCGTTTAACTCATTTTCTGTTCGGTCACAAACAATGTCTTCGTTTTTAACGTTCCCTCAGATGGCATCGAGTAGATGAACGTCTTAGATCAAAACAACATTTACATTTTTTTGATAATTTTTATTTATTTCATCTCAGCTATAAAAACTCAAATCAGAGCTCGGAGCTCGTTTAGTGCGCATAAATAGAACTATTTGCATACTATCCCACTTTTATCGACATTATTCATGATAGAATAACTTTAATCCATGATTTCATGGTCTTTAGAATTGGGACACCTCGTACTAAATTTTCGTAATAAATGATAAAAATACGATATTTGAGCACGCTTCACTTTCTGCGCCCGTGTTTCTCTAATAAGAAATTTAATGAGTTTCTCAAGTTTCAGTAATCAGTAATTAATTTATAAAACTTATCTAACTTGAGAGTATTGTAAGTGTCGGAAAATAAAATAGACAAAATAAAGAAAAGTACTTACTCATTAAATAATGAAAAGTATGGATCACGTGACTTTTTGTGCGGTCCAGGCATCTCAGCTGAGGCAAAGCGCTATCTGCACGCGCGGAGAGTGCAAGGCACACCCACACGTGGTAAATATGCAATCAATTTCAATTAACTAGTTTTATATAATAAAAAAATGAGTAAAAAATTGTTATTAAAAAAGCAAGAGTTACCACTCAAATGATCTGTTATCTGTGTCTAGTGAAATCACTCATGCATTTACAAACACGAGATAAATTTATAAAATTACGATGTTTAATTGTTTGAGAGTATTTTTTTAGTAAATTTTTTTATTATAAGTTTGTCATTCATTCTGAGCTTCTGAATTACTTGAAATGCACCGTAACATTATCCAAATAAAGTATAATCATGTCTATTATTTGAAGACGATATGCAAATCAGATTTTGAGAGAATTGATGTGTTCGTTATTATGTATACATAATGTTGAGATATATCTTGTATTCCATGTAGCCTAGGAATAAGTAGTAGCGGTTTGATGCTTATACCTGATGTGTTTTCCATCCTCATAAACATGATTTTAGGTTAGACACTAGGTTTAGCATTGTATCTGAGTCAGACTTACTATCTTATGTCCTAGACTCACCCTCGTGCTATAATTTATTGTTGCCCAAAGTTCTTCATTGTTTCCCTGTCACGAGGTTCTCAATGGTCTTGGTCATCACTAGATTCCACGTCTCACTTGAGGACGTGTGTTCGGATATATCCTATATTTGAGGGTTAGGAAAAAGCAATGGGTTTACTTCGTATAGTTACGTTGAGATTTCCTTTCCGACGTGCATGCATTTTGGTCCGACACCAAAAGAGTAAATGTTGCAAATGTATATGATATTCAATGCACTTCTTTGAAAGATAGCAAAAAGTTTGGAGTCATTTTATTTACAGTGATATCTCGCGTGAACCAGAACTTATGTATGTTTTAGGAATTAGGACACTCGCCTGTCTTTCTATCTGACTTTCCACCCTTTTTTGGATCATAAAGTACTTTATTAGATTTTTCTCTCTTAACTCTTTTTTATTCTTGCGATATAAACTCTTTTTTTCTTTGGAACACAAAATATCTCTCTTTTCCTTCTCTTGAATTTTCTTCATTGGTTTTTTACAAATTCTAACAATAGAACCTTTTTGTTAACTATAAAATAATAGTTCTTTCGTTCGATTCAAGTTTTCATTTTAATTTTTTACGAATTCTTAAAATAGATTCTGAGTACGACTTAATTTTAACTCTTATCACACTTTTAAACTCTCCGTGTCCAGAATGAGATAACAATATCCTTCGTCTTGATTTTAGTTCATGAAGCTATTAAATTAAACTGAAATAATCATCGTCGAGAAATTAAAGGAGTTTTATTTGACAAGTCAAATTATAGTAAAATCAATTAAACTCAAAATCTCTTTTTTTGGTGCAAAATTAAACTCAATATCACGAGAACCAAATTACTCCACAAATCTTGTAAGTTTGTGCTTCGTAGGAGGGCGCATTGTACTGTATCTGATTTTCAAACAAAGTATGCGACTCCCTCCCGACCCTAGGATCTGATCTCCCTCAATCCCCCCACTTCCCTCGTTTTCTTCATTCAGCTGCACGAGCAAGAAGATTTTTTAATGCTTGAATGGTATCCACCTTGTTTGGCACTTCCACACAAGACCCATTTCAGACCACAACTGCAGCCACAGGCCAAAATCGTGTTTAGGATAACTGATGTGCTTATTCACGGATTTAGTGAGTTGTCTCCACTTGGGTTTTATTCCTAACCCACTATAAAATAGCTCCCAATCTCTGGTAAACTCAGACAGTCGAAGAATCCCAAGAAATTCTTCTTGTTCTTGAGCTACTAGTTTATATTAGAAAATTCTGTGATAAAGATAACCCTCAAGTTTTGTAATCTGGGTTATCTATGTAAGTTCAAGATTTGATTCCATACGGCTGTTGGGTTTGTGGTGAGGGAGAGGGAACACAGGATCTGAAGGTTGTTATCAATGGAACTGAAGTTGTTTGATGCCAAGCCGGTGTTTTTGTCCAAACCATTTGGTTCAAAAAGGGAGCTTTTGAGCTCTTTTTTGAGTTTGAAGCACATTGCTGGTGCCAAAGTCTTTCCAAAGCTCTGTTCTTGCAAAGGTAATCATTCTGTTTCCAAAAGCAGAATACTGAAAGCTTCCTCATTTTTCTTTCCAAGAAGATGGGGGAAAGAAGGAAAATGTGGCCACTTAGAATCACCAGTTCATTTTCTTATCTTATCCTGCATTTTCTCCGGAAACAATCACAAAAGTACTTGTTTTCATCTCTATATGAAAAGATTTAATCTTATCGATTCATTCTTTGGGGTTATTTGATCTCTTATTGCTCATGAATCTTCCTTTTACATGCTTGGTTGGGATGATTCTTGTTGAAGAATTGCTTACTAATTAAGGAAAAAAGAACCCCAACCATTTGCCTACTAAATTGGCGAATCTTTGTAGTTCCATACCACATATTCAGAATTAATGTAAACTTTCCTTTGCCTTGAGATGTTTTCATGGTTGCTAAATGCAGGCAACTCGTGGAAGGCTTCTTGTTTAGGTACTTCACAAAATGCTAGTATCAGCTCATTTGGGCCAGAAAATATTGCGGTGGACACTTACTCGTATCGAATCAATGGAACCAATGGTACAAATCCAAGTATGTACTTTAGGGAAACGAGCCTACTTGACGCGTTTGATGATGAGTATGGTGGAGTTATTGTTAATCCCGAAAGGCTACCGTCAAATCCAAATATATTTGCTTCTATACTGCGTTCGTCGCTCTTTCAATGGAAGATAAAGGTGAACTTCTCTTCAAGCACACCTGTACTACATGCATTTTATCAGCATTCAATTCTGTATTATTGCATATCTGGTGGCTAAACGATGTGAACGTATAAAGTACTTGCAATTATATTTAAAGGTCTCATTTTTCTTCATAATTGTCACAATGGGGATTCTGGTAGTTCAGGCTGTTACAATCTTATGTCATTCCATTGCAGGAGAAGAAGGGAGTTTGGCTTAAGCTGCCACTAGATAAATCTGAGCTTGTCCCTGTGGCAGTAAAGGTAGAGCCCTCCATATCCTCTTGATCGAATAACGTGAAACTTATATTGGAAGCTTGGACCTCCTCTATTGAATATGAATAATTGCAAATGTTCAATTGGCATCGAATGCAAATCTCTTGACTTTCATTTATTTCAGTATTCGTTAGTCAGGAGAGTCTGAACTAGACATTTTCGTAACAGGAAGGGTTTCAGTACCATCATGCGGAAAGAGGATATGTCATGATGACATACTGGATTCCTGGAGGACCTTGCATGCTTCCTGCTAATGCTTCTCATCAAGTTGGGGTTGGGGGTTTTGTGATCAATGACAATAATGAGGTATATTTGCTTGTGGGAAAGAGATCACAGTGCCCATAATAAAGACGCTTACCGTCTGCTCTTGAATCAATAAAGCTCCACTGTAGTGTCCAAATAGATACTGTTACTTTCTCTCAAACCATAGTAATAGTACTGATCCGATCGTTGGATCATTTGTTTCTCTCGTGGCTTTTGAAATTTCTTCAATGTTTATTTCTACAGACTAATGCGCCAAGATTAGATGATCACAATGCATTAAACTGCTTTCATACCTTCTGAATGACCTAATGTTGATGGAACTATCTTCCCCTCAGACTAGCCGTAACCTAAGTACTAAATCTGTTCCAAATTTGAGTTCCCGATACGTGTATTGTTATAATTCTATCCTAGTCAGCGGAAAAGTCAAAGTGACTCAGTTTCTGAAGTGAGAGGGGTATGCTTGAATGTTCTTTAGCACCCACTCTAGAGATCTGCACATATGCTTTTTCGATGAATAATTAGATTTTCTTTGTCTAAAGTGTCCACTCCGTTTCTCGTTGGGTCTTTTACGAAGAGTATCTTACTTCTATCGTTTCTTTTTTGTCAAAGTAAGAACCTAAGATTGCAATTTGGTTCAATCAGATCCTTGTTACGACTCTAATTTGCATTAGAAAAGCCAGAGTTTACCTCTCGTCTTACGGACGTGTATCGATGACCAACTGCAGGTGCTTGTAGTGCAAGAGAAATACAGTGCCCCAGCACTAGCTGGCCTTTGGAAGTTACCTACTGGTTTCATTCACGAGGTACTCTTTTTTCATCTATGATCTCAGTGTTTATGGAATGCCTCCAAGACAATCAGGCATGATTGAAATGTTAACTCATTCACCTCCGATCTTGTTTAGTCAGAGGAGATTTTTACTGGAGCTGTAAGAGAAGTAAAAGAAGAAACTGGTGTAAGAACTTCATCTATGACATGTTCTCTGCGGATATATTACTTATCAAATCATATTATCATTCTTTTCAATGGTTTTCATTACTTCTTTTCTATTCTTGTTGCAGGTCGATACTGAATTCGTGGAAATTATAGCTTTCAGGTAATCATTCTGTGAAGGTTAATCAGCACTTATGAAATTAAACGAAATTTGAAGAAACAGAGTTGTGGCGATGTCAGATCCTAGAGAAACTGTAATCACATCCACACTTTATGGGCAACACTGTCACAATGTTAAATGAGATCCAAGTTTGAGTTTTTAGTGAAACTTGATATCTAATTTCAATTCCAGGCATGCTCACAATGTGGCTTTTGAAAAGTCTGATTTGTTCTTCATCTGCATGTTGAAACCATTGTCAACTCAGATCATGGCAGATGATCTTGAAATTCAAGCAGCAAAGGTAAGAACATTTTACCTTGGCCTAACTGTTTTATGGACCTTCCCATATATTGGACACCCCCTGGCCTTTGTTCATGCTTTGATGCACAAGAGATCTACATTGTGATCGTTTACTCATACAAGTAAGATTCGCGTGTCATTGTGCAGTGGATGCCTTTAGTTGAGTTCGTAGAGCAGCCATTGATCCACGGAGACTGCATGTTCAAGATGATCATCGACATCTGCATTGCACGGATGGGGAAGCGATACTGCGGATTATCTGTTCACAAAGTTGTTTCTAAGTTCGATGACAGATTGTCCACCCTTTACTACAACATAGTCAATGTTCAAAATTTCTGTCAAGGCCGCTGATACCGGGTAGAACACAGCTGCAGAGGGTGCTACAACATACCTATGTTCATATATTCCAGATTCATGTATTATACTGGACAGATCTTCCTAATGTAACTTATATAGGGTAAGAATGTTTCTAATGTACATATCTTGCAGTTTATAGAATATGGCTAGTTGTACATTTCTGAGAATGGCAATTTCTTTCTCTACTATTAGAATCCCCTAATTGAACTCTTCCATTAGTTTCATGTAGCAAACAGATGTCAGAAAAGATGTATTGGAGAGTTTGAAGTAACCCAACTCCATTACCTAGAGCCGGAGGGATGTGATAAGTAAAACAAACTTTAGTATAACAGTGATAGATATGACGTGATGTAATCGACAAAAGAGACTAAAAGATAATAAAATCTTGACAGTTTATTGTTCGAGAAGTCCTCCATCTCGTTAAATTCTTCCCGTCTGTCACACCACGTCACATCTTTTCCATTGTAAGTAACCTATTCATTTGATGTGTGCAATATTACTCTAGGGCCCGGCTTCTGCCTTCGATCTATGTACAAAGCTTAACCAACAGTTCTTGGTCAAAGCCTCAGAGGCACAACTTAGACAGTGCCATGTGTGATATGCTCCAATGATCAAGGACACAGTCTTCTGGGACCAAGTGGAAATCTTCCAGCAACAATTGGTGGTCCTGGTACACTACCAAACCAGATGATTCTCCCTTCCAATGGTTTAGTGAGCATGTGTGATGTTTAGTTCTGTCTTTGATAGCCATCTAATCCTCTTCTTCTTTGGGCTTTGGCTAATAATTTAAGATTGTGGTTCAATTTACATCATTCAGTCCTGTCGAAAGCTGTTCTACTGATCCAGCTTTTCAATAGAAAATGAATCCTCTACGGCTCGGATTTCTGGTCCATTGAAAAGTTACAATCCCCACCGCGGAACAGTGTCCCTACTTCTTTAATCTTTCACTAAATAAAATGGCGTGAATTTAACCAAAAAACAAAATGTAAATTTAGTTTTGCCGTTAATAATTAATCTTGCCCCTTTTGGAAGTTGAAAACCTTTTTTGAGGAAATGCTTTGTTTGAGAACTTTTATACGAGGTAATAATGCACGCTTCATGTGTGAGTTAATGTCACTACTGGGGCTGAATATTTTAACCGCTGAAATCGATTTAACCGTAAAAATCGAACCAACCAATATGTCTATTTTCAGACCGCTTTAAAAATCAATCGGTTTTGTTTTTTTTTTCTTCCCCCAAACCATACATTCGGTTCGTTTCGAATTTTTTTGAAACCGCATAAACCGAACCAACCGTAAATAATATAACATATCTATATTTTACCTAATCCTAATTATTTTTTATTAACCCTATATATCTAATCACTCATATAAAATGGTTTAAATCCTAAATCCCTTGACGTAAGACACATTTTTCACTCGACGTCTACATCTCACTAAGTGTTACGGAGTATTAATTATGATAAAAAAATTCATTTTTTTGGAGTTTAGTAGCATGTATAAGTTATTAATTTTTTGGTCTAAACTTGCCCAAAATTAAGTTTAGCCCAAACTGATTAAACAGTCTAAATCGATCCGTTCAATCTGCAGAAACCGAATCGTTAAATCACTTTTTTTTCCCAATCCGAGGTTGGTCGGTTCGGTTTGGTATTCAGCCTCCAAACCAAACCAACTAAACCGTGCTCACCCCTAGCCACTACAAAGCGATCCGGTTTTAACAATTAAAGATAAATTTGGCTAGTACTTATTCCAAAAGTTATTCCAAACTTGCAAGTGAAACAATCATCCCCGACAAGGGATCGAGAAGCTACACATTGTTGTGAAGAACTAGGATCCTAGAATGTAATAAAAGAAGTACCTATATAGTTGAGCGATAAAAACTATCACTATAAATATTAATAGCAACGACAAAAAAAAGTATTGTCAATAATAGTCGCTAGAAATTGTCACAAACGAAAATGTTGTACGGGAATCCTTATTGATACTTTCGACACTGGAATAACTATTATGCCCCTAATCGTCATAGCAAATTCGTGTCTGTTTTGCGCATGACTTGTACGCCGTAAGTTATAAATAAATAACCAAAATATCCTCAACAAAAAATCAAATAAAATATTTGTGAGGATAAGAATTTGCGCTTCGAACAAAATACCAGAATTTATTTGATGCCTCCTCTTCTAAATTCTTTTTTTTTTTTATATAATCTCTGGGAAAGGAGTCAGCCAGACAGGGTCAGGCCATGAAAACAAATAGTGGCATGTTGACTGGTAGAGTAGAACATAGCTGGAAGTAGGCTGCTAATTAGCAGTCCTTCGTTAGCAAAAGAAAAAAAATTAGGAGTCCTTAATTAATTTTTAGTTCCTACTTACCAACATTCTGTCCTCCTCCTGTTCACAACGCTGCATGCGGAAATTCCGGAATATCAGTCAAAAAATTGTTCAAGCAAGATGTGGACCTTTTTTTTTTTAATTGATGGAAAAGAATGGGAAAAAGATGGCCTTTATGATTTTGGTGATACTCTTACCTTGCATTGACACGTTCTCCGGGCATTTTTCTAACGGGTGGAGCTAACCTCGCTACTCAAAGTCAGATTGGATCTAATGGAGGGCTTCATATCTTGTACAATTTTCTTAATATGGAAAATATTTTTTCAATTGTAGAGTCCTATATGCAGAGTAATATTCTTGTATATGGTCAACTACGTGAGAGTGCAATACAAGTAAATTTGGACATAGGAGGCATTATCTGCGCACGGTCCACTTTTTACTTGAACAACAAGTTTCGATTTCAAAAAATCTCGTGCTTATGTTTGCATTCAAATGTTAAAGTCATGCAACTAAACTTGGTTAGATCATAGATGTTTTGGATCTTTACAAATTGAAATCCAAGTCTTTCGAAGCTTCGCCCGAAGTAAATGTTAATTCAGATTATACCATCGATAGCCAACATTTAAGCAGTTAAAACAATGAAATCTTCTTGATTTCATTAGTAACTTCACATAACTTTTACGCCCATCCATGCTTTCTAATGTTCTTTTTTGGTATAACAATCACATTCAGTGCACTGTACTAAATCATCTATTTTTTTTTTTGTAGAAAAGAGAATTGCATTTAACACATAAAGTTTTACAGACTAGCCCCCAGGCTATACATAATAAGTCATGACTATACATGTCATGCTAAAGACTAAATAAGGCTTAACGGTAACAGCAATATAAAAGACAAAAGTAAGGAACAAGGAGATCAAATACAGCAAAAATCAGAAACCCAATCTTGATGAACTTCGATGCGGGCCTGAAAAGCAAAAGCTGCTAGTGATCTCGCTTCCTTGAGCTGCAAACGTCTGGCCTGTCCTACACTGAACTGATGCATATTAGTTATTATCTGGCAGAAGTCATACAAAATAGGTGCCACGGTGTTCGGCACATCTTCAGAATTTGAAAGCTGAGACATGAGAAATTTAGAGTCGGTCATAAGAATAAGATGAGAAAATTGATGATGTGAAGCCCATGTAGTTGCAATAAGGAGACCCTTGGCTTGAGCCGATCGAAAACATAGACTTGAACCGGGCAATGCCAAACTTTTAGACCAGAAAATTCTTCCTTTTTTTCCCCACATGCACAAAGAAGAAAACTTTTCCTAAAAAATGGTACAAATACACACTGGGATAAAAATTCGCCTCAAGTAAATTTCATTCCATCTGTTCCATATAATTTGATCGACTTTTCTTTTTGAGCCGTCCTACAAAAATTACTCATTTCTAAATTAAAGAAGATTTTGTTAATACTTTTACAAATTAACCTTTTTATCTTTTTTTTATTCTCTTTCTCTCTCTACAATTAAATCTTCATCAACTCATTTCTCTCTTCTGACCCATTTTCTTATATTTTTTGTATGCATTTCCTCTCTCGACATTTATTACTCTACTAATCAATTTTCTCTCTTCTGACTCATTTTTCTTTTCATCCTCCCTCTAAAGAGTAGAATGAAAAACACACAATTTAACACTTAAATCTTTAATCTGCATACAAATTTTTTTTTTGGATCAAATTATGTCGAACAGCGTGAGTACTTAAAATTAGACCTGGCAAACGAATATACCCGCCGGGTACGGGTAAAAATCGTTCGGGTCCGAGTAAAAACGAATCGGATAAATTTTCCCCGACTTTTTTCAGATAGACTTTATGAGGATCCGTACCTCACCCTTGCGGGTAGGGTATTACCCACGGATAAATATTAATTAAATAATTATTTTTTTGAATAAACATTCACTGGACTATTTTTTTTAAGTCTGTTTTCTGACTACATTAATCATCTCAACAATTACTTTCTGATTACATTATTCATCTTAGATTCAATTCTCAAATAACTCCATCATCTCAACTCCAAGCTCCAAACACAGATATACAATAGGCACATTTAGAGAAATAAATCAAGCAGATCTTGGGGGGGGGGGGGGGGGAATAATAACCCCTATCATCTCCAAACACAAACATACAATAATAACTGAACACAAATGCCCAAAAATCACCTACAAAGGCAGATCTGAGAAAAAACACTACCAACAAAATACTTAAATACACACAAAAGACTTAAAACAAATAATACAAGTAAATCTAGCGGCTGCGACGGAGATGGTGGCCACGGAGCGGTGGCGGATCTGATCGAAGGAGCTGTGGCGGCGGAGCGTGAGAAAGACGTCGAGTTGCTGTGGAGTAGCTGCCGTCGATGGATCTGACAGGCGTGGGAGAGCGGCGTCGCAAGGTAGATTGATGTCAAGAGAGAGAGAAGGACGTCGAG
>JAVXUO010001499.1:0-135356 GCA_033065855.1 Escallonia rubra | reverse complement strand
TTGAATCTTGATGTAAAATGGGTAGAAATTCGTAGTGTTAGCTGCGTGCGTGCTTATAGTTATGAGCATTGTGGAATGCTCCTTTGCACTCTTGATCAGTACTGTATCAGTCCCTTGATTGTTTGGAGATACTACTGTTGAGAGATTGCTACTTAAGAGTTATATCTCATTGTTTTGGCATCCAAATGCTTGAAGAGATCCCAGAAAAAGAGTGATTTTTTACTACATTTTAGTCCATCATATGGGCCGGTTTGGCTTCGAGAGCATCACAGAGGAACACAGCTCCCTCTTCAGTCCCAATTATTTATCTCAACGCACACCTATTGTTGCTTAAAATGGACAACGACTCAAATGGCCACGTACAAAAGCTTTTTTTAACGTCAAGTTATGTTGACGCGGACGCACAACCTAATTGATGCCGAATCAACGTCAATTAATCATCATGTGTTAACGATTGTAACAACTCATGTTCTGACCCACACGTGAAATGTAACAAACAGAAAGGTTGTCAAGGATGATGAGCCTTGTCCGTTTAACTCATTTTCTGTTCGGTCACAAACAATGTCTTCGTTTTTAACGTTCCCTCAGATGGCATCGAGTAGATGAACGTCTTAGATCAAAACAACATTTACATTTTTTTGATAATTTTTATTTATTTCATCTCAGCTATAAAAACTCAAATCAGAGCTCGGAGCTCGTTTAGTGCGCATAAATAGAACTATTTGCATACTATCCCACTTTTATCGACATTATTCATGATAGAATAACTTTAATCCATGATTTCATGGTCTTTAGAATTGGGACACCTCGTACTAAATTTTCGTAATAAATGATAAAAATACGATATTTGAGCACGCTTCACTTTCTGCGCCCGTGTTTCTCTAATAAGAAATTTAATGAGTTTCTCAAGTTTCAGTAATCAGTAATTAATTTATAAAACTTATCTAACTTGAGAGTATTGTAAGTGTCGGAAAATAAAATAGACAAAATAAAGAAAAGTACTTACTCATTAAATAATGAAAAGTATGGATCACGTGACTTTTTGTGCGGTCCAGGCATCTCAGCTGAGGCAAAGCGCTATCTGCACGCGCGGAGCGTGCAAGGCACACCCACACGTGGTAAATATGCAATCAATTTCAATTAACTAGTTTTATATAATAAAAAAATGAGTAAAAAATTGTTATTAAAAAAGCAAGAGTTACCACTCAAATGATCTGTTATCTGTGTCTAGTAAAATCACTCATGCATTTACAAACACGAGATAAATTTATAAAATTACGATGTTTAATTGTTTGAGAGTATTTTTTTAGTAAATTTTTTTATTATAAGTTTGTCATTCATTCTGAGCTTCTGAATTACTTGAAATGCACCGTAACATTATCCAAATAAAGTATAATCATGTCTATTATTTGAAGACGATATGCAAATCAGATTTTGAGAGAATTGATGTGTTCGTTATTATGTATACATAATGTTGAGATATATCTTGTATTCCATGTAGCCTAGGAATAAGTAGTAGCGGTTTGATGCTTATACCTGATGAGTTTTTCATCCTCATAAACATGATTTTAGGTTAGACACTAAGTTTAACATTGTATCTGAGTCAGACTTACTATCTTATGTCCTAGACTCAACCTCGTGCTATAATTTATTGTTGCCCAAAGTTCTTCATTGTTTCCCTGTCACGAGGTTCTCAATGGTCTTGGTCATCACCATATTCCACGTCTCACTTGAGGACGTTTGTTCGGATATATCCTATATTTGAGGGTTAGGAAAAAGCAATGGGTTTACTTCATATAGTTACGTTGAGATTTCCTTTCCGACGTGCATGCATTTTGGTCCAACACCAAAAGAGTAAATGTTGCAAATGTATATGATATTCAATGCACTTCTTTGAAAGAAAGCAAAAAGTTTGGAGTCATTTTATTTATACTGGATGATGTAGACATTATTCAGTGATATCTCGCGTGAATCAGAACTTATGTATGTTTTAGGAATTAGGACACTCGCCTGTCTTTCTATCTGACTTTCCACCCTTTTTTGGATCATAAAGTACTTTATTAGATTTTTCTCTCTAACTCTTTTTTATTCTTGCGATATAAACTTTTTTTTTCTTTGGAACACAAAATATCTCTTTTTTCCTTCTCTTGACTTTTCTTCATTTTTTTTTTTACAAATTCTAACAATAGAACCTTTTTGTTAACTCTAAAATAATAGTTCTTTCGTTCCATTCAAGTTTTCATTTTAATTTTTTACGAATTCTTAAAATAGATTCTGAGTACGACTTAATTTTAACTCTTATCACACTTTTAAACTCTCAGTGTCCAGAATGAGATAACAATTTTAGTTCATGAAACTATTAAATTAAACTGAAATAATCATCATCGAGAAATAAAAGGAGTTTTATTTGACAAGTCAAATTATAGTAAAATCAATTAAACTCAATATCTCTTTTTTTGGTGCAAAATTAAACTCAATATCACGAGAACCAAATTACTCCACAAATCTTGTAAGTTTGTGCTTCGTAGGAGGGCGCATTGTACTGTATCTGATTTTCAAACAAAGTATGCGACTCCCTCCCGACCATAGGATCTGATCTCCCTCAATCCCCACTTCCCTCGTTTTCTTCATTCAGCTGCACGACCAAGAAGATTTTTTAATGCTTGAATGGTATCCACCTTGTTTGGCACTTCCACACAAGACCCATTTCAGACCACAACTGCAGCCACAGGCCAAAATCGTGTTTAGGATAACTGATGTGCTTATTCACGGATTTAGTGAGTTGTCTCCACTTGGGTTTTATTCCTAATCCACTATAAAATAGCTCCCAATCTCTGGTAAACTCAGACAGTCGAAGAATCCCAAGAAATTCTTCTTGTTCTTGAGCTACTAGTTTATATTAGAAAATTCTGTGATAAAGATAACCCTCAAGTTTTGTAATCTGGGTTATCTATGTAAGTTCAAGATTTGATTCCATACGGCTGTTGGGTTTGTGGTGAGGGAGAGGGAACACATGATCTGAAGGTTGTTATCAATGGAACTGAAGTTGTTTGATGCCAAGCCGGTGTTTTTGTCCAAACCATTTGGTTCAAAAAGGGAACTTTTGAGCCCTTTTTTGAGTTCGAAGCACATTGCTGGTGCCAAAGTCTTTCCAAACCTCTGTTCTTGCAAAGGTAATCATTCTGTTTCCAAAAGCAGAATACTGAAAGCTTCCTCATTTTTCTTTCCAAGAAGATGGGGGAAAAAAGGAAAATGTGGCCACTTAGAATCACCAGTTCATTTTCTTATCTTATCCTTCATTTTCTCCGGAAACAATCACAAAAGTACTTGTTTTCATCTCTATATAAAAAGATTTAATCTTATAGATTCATTCTTTGGGATTATTTGATCTGTTATTGCTCATGAATCTTCCTTTTACATGCTTGGTTGGGATGATTCTTGTTGAAGAATTGCTTACTAATTAAGGAAAAAAGAACCCCAACCATTTGCCTACTAAATTGGCGAATCTTTGTAGTTCCATACCACATATTCAGAATTAATGTAAACTTTCCTTTGCCTTGAGATGTTTTCATGGTTGCTAAATGCAGGCAACTCGTGGAAGGCTTCTTGTTTAGGTACTTCACAAAATGCTAGTATCAGCTCATTTGGGCCAGAAAATATTGCGGTGGACACTTGCTCGTATCGAATCAATGGAACCAATGGTACAAATCCAAGTATGTACTTTAGGGAAACGAGCCTACTTGACGCGTTTGATGATGAGTATGGTGGAGTTATTGTTAATCCCGAAAGGCTACCGTCAAATCCAAATATATTTGCTTCTATACTGCGTTCGTCGCTCTTTCAATGGAAGATAAAGGTGAACTTCTATTCAAGCACACCTGTACTGCATGCATTTTATCAGCATTCAATTCTGTATTATTGCATATCTGGTGGCTAAACGATGTGAACGTATAAAGTACTTGCAATTATATTTAAAGGTCTCATTTTTCTTCATAATTGTCGCAATGGGGATTCTGGTAGTTCAGGCTGTTACAATCTTATGTCATTCCATTGCAGGAGAAGAAGGGAGTTTGGCTTAAGCTGCCACTAGATAAATCTGAGCTTGTCCCTGTGGCAGTAAAGGTCCCCTCCATATCCTCTTGATTGAATAACGTGAAACTT
Organism: Escallonia rubra; assembly: GCA_033065855.1. Taxonomy (NCBI): domain Eukaryota; kingdom Viridiplantae; phylum Streptophyta; class Magnoliopsida; order Escalloniales; family Escalloniaceae; genus Escallonia; species Escallonia rubra. The sequence goes on along the minus strand of JAVXUO010001499.1, from coordinate 131,195 downwards.
ATATTGGAAGCTTGGGCCTCCTCTATTGAATATGAATAATTGCAAATGTTCAATTGGCATCGAATGCAAATCTCTTGACTTTCATTTATTTCAGTATTCGTTAGTCAGGAAGTCTGAACTAGACATTTTCGTAACAGGAAGGGTTTCAGTACCATCATGCGGAAAGAGGATATGTCATGATGACATACTGGATTCCTGGAGGACCTTGCATGCTTCCTGCTAATGCTTCTCATCAAGTTGGGGTTGGGGGTTTTGTGATCAATGACAATAATGAGGTATATTTGCTTGTGGGAAAGAGATCACAGTGCCCATAATAAAGACGCTTACCGTCTGCTCTTGAATCAATAAAGCTCCACTGTAGTGTCCAAATAGATACTGTTACTTTCTCTCAAACCATAGTAATAGTACTGATCCGATCGTTGGATCATTTGTTTCTCTCGTGGCTCTTGAAATTTCTTCAATGTTTATTTCTACAGACTAATGCGCCAAGATTAGATGATCACAATGCATTAAACTGCTTTCATACCTTCTGAATGACCTAATGTTGATGGAACTACCTTCCCCTCAGACTAGCTGCAACCGAAGTACTAAATCTGTTCCAAATTTGAGTTCCCGATACGTGTATTGTTATAATTCTATCCTAGTCAGAGGAAAAGTCAAAGTGACTCAGTTTCTGAAGTGAGAGGGGTATGCTTGAATGTTCTTTAGCACCCACTCTAGAGATCTGCACATATGCTTTTTCGATGAATAATTAGATTTTCTTTGTCTAAAGTGTCCACTCCGTTTCTCGTTGGGTCTTTTACGAAGAGTATCTTACTTCTATCGTTTCTTTTTTGTCAAAGTAAGAACCTAAGATTGCAATTTGGTTCAATCAGATCCTTGTTACGACTCTAATTTGCATTAGAAAAGCCAGAGTTTACCTCTCGTCTTACGGACGTGTATCGATGACCAACTGCAGGTGCTTGTAGTGCAAGAGAAATACAGTGCCCCAGCGCTAGCTGGCCTTTGGAAGTTACCTACTGGTTTCATTCACGAGGTACTCTTTTTTCATCTATGATCTCAGTGTTTATGGAATGCCTCCAAGACAATCAGGCATGATTGAAATGTTAACTCATTCACCTCCGATCTTGTTTAGTCAGAGGAGATTTTTACTGGAGCTGTAAGAGAAGTAAAAGAAGAAACTGGTGTAAGAACTTTATCTATGATATATGTTCTCTGCGGATATATTACTTATCAAATCATATTATCATTCTTTTCAATGGTTTTCATTACTTCTTTTCTATTCTTGTTGCAGGTCGATACTGAATTCGTGGAAATTATAGCTTTCAGGTAATCATGCTGTGAAGGTAAATCAGCACTTATGAAATTAAACGAAATTTGAAGAAACAGAGTTGTGGCGATGTCAGATCCTAGAGAAACTGTAATCACATCCACACTTTATGGGCAACACTGTCACAATGTTAAATGAGATCCAAGTTTGAGTTTTTAGTGAAACTTGATATCTAATTTCAATTCCAGGCATGCTCACAATGTGGCTTTTGAAAAGTCTGATTTGTTCTTCATCTGCATGTTGAAACCATTGTCAACTCAGATCATGGCAGATGATCTTGAAATTCAAGCAGCAAAGGTAAGAACATTTTACCTTGGCCTAACTGTTTTATGGACCTTCCCATATATTGGACACCCCCTGGCCTTTGTTCATGCTTTGATGCACAAGAGATCTACATTGTGATCGTTTACTCATACAAGTAAGATTCGCGTGTCATTGTGCAGTGGATGCCTTTAGTTGAGTTCGTAGAGCAGCCATTGATCCACGGAGACTGCATGTTCAAGTTGATCATCGACATCTGCATTGCACGGATGGGGAAGCGATACTGCGGATTATCTGTTCACAAAGTTGTTTCTAAGTTCGATGACAGATTGTCCACCCTTTACTACAACATAGTCAATGTTCAAGATTTTTGTCAAGGCCGCTGATACCGGGTAGAACACAGCTGCCGAGGGTGCTACAACATACCTATGTTCATATATTCCAGATTCATGTATTATACTGGACAGATCTTCCTAATGTAACTTATATAGGGTAAAGAATGTTTCTAATGTACATATCTTGCAGTTTATAGAATATGGCTAGTTGTACATTTCTGAGAATGGCAATTTCTTTCTCTACTATTAGAATCCCCTAATTGAACTCTTCCATTAGTTTCATGTAGCAAACAGATGTCAGAAAAGATGTATCGGAGAGTTTGAAGTAACCCAACTCCATTACCTAGAGCCAGAGGGATGTGAAAAGTAAAACAAACTTTAGTGTAACGGTGATAGATATGACGTGATGTAATCGACAAAATAAACTAAAAGATATTAAAGTCTTGACAGTTTATTTTTTGAGAAGTCCTCCATCTCCTTAAATTCTACCCGTCTGTCACACCACGTCACATCTTTTTCGTTGTAAGTAACCTATTCATATGATGTGTGCAATATTACTATAGGGCCCGGCTTCTGCCTTCGATCTATGTACAAAGCTTAACCAACAGTTCTTGGTCAAAGCCTCAGAGGCACAACTTAGACAGTGCCATGTGTGATATGCTCCAATGATCAAGGACACAGTCTTCTGGGACCAAGTGGAAATCTTCCAGCAACAATTGGTGGTCCTGGTACACTACCAGATGATTCTCCCTTCCAATGGTTTAGTGAGCATGTGTGATGTTTAGTTCTGTCTTTGATAGCCATTTAATCCTCTTCTTCTTTGGCTAATAATTTAAGATTGTGGTTCAATTTACATTATTCAGTCCTTGTCGAAAGCTGTTCTACTGATCCAGCTTTTCAATAGAAAATGAATCCTCTACAGCTCGGATTTCTAGTCCATTGAAAAGTTACAATCCCCACCGCGGAACAGTGTCCCTACTTCTTTAATCTTTCACTAAATAAAATGGCGTGAATTTAACCAAAAAACAAAATGTAAATTTAGTTTTGCCGTTAATAATTAATCTTGCCTCTTTTGGAAGTTGAAACCCTTTTTTGAGGAGTTGCTTTGTTTGAGAACTTTTATACAAGGTAATAATGCACGCTTCATGTGTGAGTTAATGCCACTACTAGGGCTGAATATTTTAACCGTTGAAACCGATTCAACAGTGAAAATTGAACCAACCAATCTGTCTATTTTCAGACCGATTTTAAAATCAATCGGTTTGATTTTTTTTCCCCCCAAACCATACATTCGGTTCGGTTCGAATTTTTTTGAAACCGCATAAATCAAACCAACCGTATATAATATAACATATCTATATTTTTACCTAATCCTAGTTATTTTTTATTAACCCTATATATCTAATCACTCTTATAAAATGATTAAAATCCTAAATCCATTGAGGTAACACACATTTTTCACTCGACGTCTACATCTCACTAAGTGTTATGGAGTATTAATTATGATAAAAAAATCATTTTTTTTGGAGTTTAGTAGCATGTATAAGTTATTAATTTTTTGGTCTAAACTTGTCCAAAATTAAGTTTAGCCCAAACTGATTAAACAGTTTAAATCGATCCGTTCAATCCGGAGAAACCGAAGCGTTAAATCACTTTTTTTTTCCCAATCCGAGGTTGGTCGGTTCGGTTTGGTATTCAGCCTCCAAATCAAACCAACTAAACCGTGCTCACCCCTAACCACTACAAAGCGATCTAGTTTTAACAATTAAAGATAAATTTGGCTAGTACTTATTCCAAAAGTTATTCCAAACTTGCAAGTGAAACAATCATCCCCGACAAGGGATCGAGAAGCTACACATTGTTGTGAAGAACTAGGATCCTAGAATGTAATAAAAGAAGTACCTATATAGTTGAGCGATAAAAATTATCACTATAAATATTAATAGCAACGACAAAAAAAAGTATTGTCAATATTTTGTCGCTAGAAATTGTCACAAACTAAAATGTTGTACGGGAATCCTTATTGATACTTTCGACACTGGAATAACTATTATGCCCCTAATCGTCATAGCAAATTCGTGTCTGTTTTGCGCATGACTTGTACGCCGTAAGTTATAAATAAATAACCAAAATATCCTCAACAAAAAATCAAATAAAATATTTGTGAGGATAAGAATTTGCGCTTCGAACAAAATACCAGAATTTATTTGATGCCTCCTCTTCTAAATTCTTTTTTTTTTGATAGAATCTCTGGGAAAGGAGTCAGCCAGACAGGGTCAGGCCATGAAAACAAATAGTGGCATGTTGACTGGTAGAGTAGAACATAGCTGGAAGTAGGCTGCTAATTAGCAGTCCTTCGTTAGCAAAAGAAAAAAAATTAGGAGTCCTTAATTAATTTTTAGTTCCTACTTACCAACATTCTGTCCTCCTCCTGTTCACAACGCTGCATGCGGAAATTCCGGAATATCAGTCAAAAAATTGTTCAAGCAAGATGTGGACCTTTTTTTTTTTAATTGATGGAAAAGAATGGGAAAAAGATGGCCTTTATGATTTTGGTGATACTCTTACCTTGCATTGACACGTTCTCCAGGCATTTTTCTAACGGGTGGAGCTAACCTCGCTACTCAAAGTCGGATTGGATCTAATGGAGGGCTTCATTTCTCGTACAATTTTCTTAATATGGAAAATATTTTTTCAATTGTAGAGTCCTATACGCAGATTAATATTCTTGTATATGGTCAACTACGTGAGAGTGCAATACAAGTAAATTTGGACATAGGAGGCATTATCTGCACACGGTCCACTTTTTACTTGAACAACAAGTTTCGATTTCAAAAAATCTCGTGCTTATGTTTGCATTCAAATGTTAAAGTCATGCAACTAAACTTGGTTAGATCATAGATGTTTTGGATCTTTACAAATTGAAATCCAAGTCTTTCGAAGCTTCGCCCGAAGTAAATGTTAATTCAGATTATACCATCGATAGCCAACATTTAAGCAGTTAAAACAATGAAATCTTCTTGATTTCAATAGTAACTTTACTTAACTTTTAGTCCATGCTTTCTAATGTTCTTTTTTGGTATAACAATCACATTCAGTGCACTGTACTAAATCATCTACTTTTTTTTTTTTGTAAAAAAGAGAATTGCATTTAAAGATAAATAAAGTTTTACAGTCTAGCCCCCAGGCTATACATAATAAGTCATGACTATACATGTCATGCTAAAGACTAAAAAGGCCTAACGGTAACAACAATACAAAAGACAAAAGTAAGGAAAAAGGAGATCAAATACAGCAAAATTCAGAAACCCAATCCTGATGAACGTCTATGCGGGCCGGATAAGCAAAAGCTGCTAGTGATCTCGCTTCCTTGAGCTGCAAACGTCTGGCCTGTCCTACACTGAACTGATGCATATTGGCTATTATCTGGCAGAAGTCATACATTATAGGGGCCACTGTATTCGGAACATCTTCAAAATTTGAAAGCTGAGACATGAGAAATTTAGAGTCAGTCATAAAAATAAGATGAGAAAAGTGATGATGTGAAGCCTATGTAGTTGCAATAAGGAGACCCGTGGCTTGAGCCGATCGAAAACATAGACTTGAACCGGGCAATGCCAAACTTTTAGACCAGAAAATTCTTCCTTTTTTTCCCCACATGCACAAAGAAGAAAACTTTTCCTAAAAAATGGTACAAATACACAATGGGATAAAAATTCGCCTCAAGTAAATTTCATTCCATCCGTTCCATATAATTTGATCGACTTTTCTTTTTGAGCCGTCCTACAAAAATTACTCATTTCTAAATTAAAGAAGATTTTGTTAATACTTTTACAAATTAACCTTTTTATCTTTTTTTTATTCTCTTTCTCTCTACAATTAAATCTTCATCAACTCATTTCTCTCTTCTGACCCATTTTCTTATATTTTTTGTATGCATTTCCTCTCTCGACATTTATTACTCTACTAATCAATTTTCTCTCTTCTGACTCATTTTTCTTTTCATCCTCCCTCTAAAGAGTAGAATGAAAAACACACAATTTAACACTTAAATCTTTAATCTGCATACAAATTTATTTATTTTTTGGATCAAATTATGTCGAACAGCGTGAATACTTAAAATTAGACCTGGCAAACGAATATACCCGCCGGGTACGGGTAAAAATCGTTCGGGTCCGAGTAAAAACGAATCGGATAAATTTTCCCCGACTTTTTTCAGATAGGTTTTTTGAGGATCCGTACCCTACCCTTGCGGGTAGGGTATTACCCACGGATAAATATTAATTAAATAATTATTTTTTTGAATAAACATTCACTGGACTATTTTTTTTAAGTCTGTTTTCTGACTACATTAATCATCTCAACAATTACTTTCTGATTACATTATTCATCTTAGATTCAATTCTCAAATAACTCCATCATACCAACTCCCAGCTCCCAACACAGATATACAATAGGCACATTTAGAGAAATAAATCAAGCAGATCTTGGGGGGGGGGGGGGGGAATAATAACGCCTATGCTCTCCAAACACAAACATACAATAATAACTGACCACAAATGCCCAACAATCACCTACAAAGGCAGATCTGAGAAAAAACACTACCAACAACATACTTAAATACACACAAAAGACTTAAAACAAATAATCCAAGCAGATCTAGCGGCTGCGACGGAGATGGTGGCCACGGAGCGGTGGCGGATCTGATCGAAGGAGCTGTGGCGGCGAAGCGTGAGAAGGACGTCGAGTTGCTGTGGAGTAGCTGCCGTCGATGGATCTGACAGGCGCGGGAGAGCGGCGTCGCGAGGTAGAGTGATGTCAAGAGAGAGAGAAGGACGTCGAGTAGCTGGCCGTCGAGTTGCTGTGGAGTAGTTGCCATTGATGGATCTGACAGGCGTGCGAGAGCGGTGTCGCGAGGTAGAGTGACGTCGATCGAGAGAGAGAGGAGGGAGGGAGGGAGAGAAGAGAGGTAGCGGCGCAGATCGGCTGGAAAGAATGACCAAAGTGAAGAATCAGAAAACCCTAACATTTATATAGAAAAAACTGGGTAGCCCAGGTAATACGTACCCGGGACCGGGTACGGTCCGAATAACGGGTACGGACAACATTTTGCCAGGTCTACTTAAAAATAAGTAATTGCATTAGTTTCTTACAGTATTTTTCTGTAAAAAACGTAAAGCACTTTCTTAACCGGTGGAGCTAACCGCACTGCTACTCGCCTTGCTCGTTACATAAATTTTTGGCCTCGCGCCAGCGGCGACGTGCTGAATGATGTTACTGCTTTTGTTATTAAAAGTGATGATGAAAGACCCCTCCTTTGTTTCACTCATCAATTGACCCAAAGAAACGCCCTTTTTCTTCCTTTCCACAAGGAGCCTTTTTTGTAAAGTGCAGTGCGCCCTCAACGCCCTCTCTCTGATCTGATCTGAGGGCGACGCCACCGCCCCTCCACCCCCACCACCCCCACCACCCCCTCTCTCCCCAAAGCACCGCTGCAAGCGCATAGGCGTCGAATTCAATCTCTGTAAGCTACTTGCACACGTGTTCGTTTGTGATTGCTCTTCAATTCCCGTGTTTTACGCGTTCTGGTTTTGCTAGGGTTTTCAGTTTCCTGGCTGTGGAATCTCTTTTGCAGTTGTGTTCGGTGCAGTAACAAGTTGTGTAACTGTGTTTTTTTTTTTTTTTACCGTTTTGCCAGATGTTGAGCTTGGGTTTGGAGGGACTTGCTTGATTGGATAATTTGGGGGGTGGGTGGGTGGGTGAAAGGTAGAATGCGGTTGTTTCCGTTGAGCACGAGCTCGAGCTCGAGCTCAACCTCGAATTCGTCCAAGGAGCAGAGGAATGGAGGGAAGAGCCGCGCTACGCTGTACCTCAATGTGTACGATCTCACCCCAATCAACAACTACCTTTACTGGTTTGGGCTTGGAATCTTCCATTCCGGTATAGAAGGTACTCAATTTTCGCTTTCTCACCACTAGTTATGTTACGTTCCATACTATTTGCTTTGCTTATACCTCCTCTTTTTGGTGAGTTAAATGTGGATGGATTTAATGGAGTGATTAGTGCGTTTACTGCGGTCAGAAATAGGATGCAGTTGTAATCTGTGGAGAGAATTGGAGTTAGAACAAAGAAAAACTACTCAAAAATGGCCATTGGAAGAGGTTCCAGGCGTTAATGAGCACTGTACATGATCGATTAAGATTCTAGAATATCCTTCCGATTTGTTTGATAGGATTATTAAGATTGGACTAAGTTTTGTGTTGATAGCAAAGGTCATATTATAGATTAGAGGTTGCAAGGATTCGTACTCCTCAAGACTGGGTCGTTAATGCTGATTTTTATGATTTTAATTACGTTAACATCTTGATTTTGTTATTTCCTTTAAAGGAGCCTTCTAAAAGAGGTACAATCATCTAATCTAACTCAGAATTTATAAAGGTGGCATTTTAAAATTGCAGTATTGGCCGGTATTTATTGATTCCTTTGCCTAAGTAAATTGTTGATGTTGGAAGTCGTACGCTCATAGCCTATGGATATTATAATTGTTTGTTGGTGATTCCTTGCGCCGGGGACATTAAAGGGATTGAAAGCCAACTCTAAAACTGGACTGGAAAGGAATTTGAGAATTCTTAGGGCACGGAATCATAGTCTAAATATAATCATGATCTAAAGATATCCATTAAACGTAGTCTAAAAAATATAGACCCACCAATAAAGAATGGCAACACCGGTAGCTTTTTGAATTATTGCCTACGTGTCTTAGTGTTACTTGATGGATGTCAAAAGAAGGGCTTGGAACGTGAAATGCACCTCCAGAGTTCCTTGGTGAACAGATCCATCATTCTGGACAATTAGTTGAAGTCGGCCTTTCGATTGGAACAAGGACCAGTCAATACAGTTACCAACTATGTTTTTTTTAATTTCAAATCTTGAACCCCACTTCTTCTTGTGCGCATCGTATTGCATTCAATCTTCCTTAATAGCCTTGCTAGATTTGTTAAAAAAACAAAATGTACAAATCCAAGCTCGAAGAACTATGCCACCTGTATACATGGGATTTACACGAGTATCCAACGGCAAAATTAGGTCAGGATCACAACCTCGGTTCACGTCAACTGCTACCGTTAACACACAGTGATAAGGATCTCTCGGCTTCTATGCCATCATTCCGGCAAAGGTCTGAATGAAGCCACCGGACTGGCTTTGATCTGATTAATGTCCAGTGATAAATAGTAATTCAGTCGAGCTTTATTAGTGGGGTTGTTGTTATTAATATGTTTTTTTTTCTCCAAGTCATGACTTAGTTGCTTAGTATGCATTTCTGACATTTTGAGGAAGTACATCTTTTCTTGCTTTACAAAAGTGTAAATTTTGCATGTCAATATTGATGTTCCGTTAGATTGGGCACGCAGCACAAACCTGTTGTATAGATTCTTCGGAGTTTGTAAACTGGCATTTACCCATTTAGTGATGCCCGAAACAGTCCATATCCCCCCCAGCCCAGTTGACAGACCTAGTGAGGGATGAGGAAATATGAGAGAGACCCTCCATGGCCTGTAACAGTTTATAAAATCTATTAGAATATAGCTATATCCTAATACTGCTACTATTCAGAAGTTTTATTGTTTTAACATATAGCTCTATTCATATACATTATTGGCATCTATTTTTCCTCTCAAATACTTCATAACTCCATCCGTCACTATGAATGGATGGATGATAACTTCAAGTCAAGTGCGCTATCCTGAATTACCAGAAGGACTTGGCACACAATGGATACTATGTCTTCCAAGGTTAGTATACGGTAGTATATTGGCTGTATAATGATTGGTATGGTATAATAGTTTTCTGTTGCTTAGGATATATTTCGTTTCAATAACAGAGATCAAACCTCTATACAGCAAGACACCAAAAATAGCGAAGACAGGCATTTTCACAGACCTCCCTTCAAAGAGCCTAACCTCTAGTATTCTATGAACTCCCAAGATAACTTCTCTTTCGAAGGGAGTATATGTCTGTTGCTTAATATGATGTTCATTCGGCATAATGGTTTTAGGTTGCTTAACATATATTACCTTTCGATAACAGGAAGCCAAAAATAGCAAAGACAAGTATGATAGTAACAAACCTTCTTCAAAGAGCCTAAGTTTGAAGTATCCTATGAAACCCCCAGATATACTTCAAGAGAACTCCCCAAAGATAACCCTCAAAACCCCCCTTTCTAATTTTTTTTTTCTATTTTGACTGGATTTTTATCTATTTGCACATTAGCTCTTTCCAGTAGTCTGAATTTGTCAACTCACATATATTACTCAAGAATTGATCAGATGTGGTTTCATTATATATGTCCTCGTGTGCTTCTTTACCTAATTTATGTGTTCAAAGACAAAGCCAACCAATTGTGCACAAGGATATACGTGCTATATCTTCCTTGCTTATATATGTACCAAGTTGTCCTTGCAATCATCCACCTTTTGTCTCTCAGATGTCACTTTGTTTCGTGTATGAAAATTCATTTCTTCAAAAATATATTTCTTCTCACTGTTGTGTATGAATTTGAACTAAACCAATGAAGACCTTTATATGGTAGACATCTTGTTTAAATGCCATGGAACCTATGAAGCACCGGTGCGGTAGTCTGGGGGAAGCACAAGAACCGGATGGGCGTCAGGTGCGGGTGCGCGTCGGGTGCGTGTCCGAAACTATTTTTTTTTCAATTTATTTTTTGGATCCTGGGTGCGGCTCTGACACGCACCCAGGGTTTTTTGGCAGAGAGTAGAAGAAGAAGAAGAAGGAGAAGAGAAGAAACAACCTGCGCCGGAGCGGCGAGGGTCTTCCGGCAGGAGAGGCGAGCGGCGAGGATCTTCCGGCGAGAGGCGACCGGCGGTGTCCGTCAGCAGCCGCGACGGCGCCCCTCCTTGCAGAGCTGCCGATGTTCTCTATGTTGGGTGACGGCTTTGCTACAAGTTATAAGCTAGGGTTTTTGTGGAACTTTCAGTTTATTATGTTTAACTCCCAACTTTCTTGACAATCTTTTAAAATAGCCCCACTATTTTTAAAAAAATAACATAACTTCTACAAACTGTCATATTTGGCTATGCACTTTCAATATTTCTAAAGTAGCCCACCAAATTCACAACATACCTTATTGTTTGTCTAAAATAGCATTATTTTTGTTACATATAAATAATATATATTAATAAATTTTTGCCGTATCCCCGCCGCACCCGTATCCGATTTTTTGAAAAAATGACGTATCCGCGTATTTGCACCTGTATCGCATCCGCACCCGCACCGGAATCCGTGCTTCTTAGCATGGAACCGACCAAGCAGTCAAGAGTCTTGGCATTATCGTTCGTAGCACTTATTTACTTGGTCATACTGTCAAACTTTTCTTACAATCTTTTGGTGTTAGTGGATAATGGCAAGTGAGTTAGTTGTTATTGACTGGTTTTATGAGTAGATTGAAACGTGGCAATACTCTGTGGCAGAGGTTTTATGATATACCGTGGCATATTTAATGTTCACTTAATCTTGCCTAGAAAGATTGTAATGAGATCTATTTCATCATTCATACTTGGCATATGCTTCTAATCCATACACCAAAGTGCCCAAGGGGTCATAGCCAAGGGTTGGACAAACTGCTTGACACTCGAGTAATGCAATATGTGCAGGTTGGACAAACTGTCCCAAGTGATGCAATGTGTTCTATTCTTAAGTGAATCTGTATCGTAGGATGGAATAAGCTACATAAGCTATTACATCCTTGCGGATTTCATCACTGTGTGAAACTAGGATGGTTGGAGTGGGTGAAGACCCAATCTATGATTTTGACTTGCTTTAAGTAGCTACATTGAATCAAAACCTGCAACTTACCTCCACAAGCAAGCTTGCAAAGCTCGAAGTGGTTTTGGTCGTTGGCCTTACCAGGCTACAAACTTGCACGAAAGATTTTCAAATTGCATTCGACTTATGATTTCAATAAACAAGGGAGCAAACTGTGTTTGGCTTCTCAGAAAAGGATAAAAGAGTTAACAACATAATAGGCATTAAAAATCTTACTGAATCATCTAACTAAGCTGCTTCGTTTTGGTCATTGGTGTTGGTGCCGAAAACCAAACGAGCGGGTCCTTCTTTTGGTTAGCTAGCAACATGAACAAGACAGTTACAATTTAGAAGACATCCCTTTGTCAAACTTATGAACTTATTGTGATTTCTGTCTCTTACACTATGATACAGAATTTGGTGCGATCTATGATCCTAAGAAAGGTCATATTAGATCATGATACAAAATTTTCATCTTTCCCATAATGTCTATGCTCCTCATTATAATTATATGCTTGTCACTCATTTGTTAAACAGTGCATGGTCTGGAGTATGGATATGGAGCCCATGAGTACCCAACCAGTGGGGTCTTTGAGGTGGAACCAAGAAGTTGCCCTGGTTTCGTCTTCAGGCGGTCAGTGCTTTTGGGCAGCACTGACATGTCACGTTCGGAGTTTCGGTCTTTCATGGAACATCTTTCTAGCAAATTCCATGGGGACACATATCATTTGATTGCCAAGAATTGCAACCATTTTACTGATGAAGTGTGTACGCGCCTCACAGGAAAGCCCATTCCTGGATGGGTGAACAGATTGGCCAGATTAGGTAAAGAGAGGAGTCCTTTTGCTTGTTTTATATCTTTCAGAAGCCATGCGAGTGGTAAGGATGCCCACTTATTAGCTTTTCATTTTATGACTTTTTCAATTGGTTTTGAAGCCTCAGGTTCTTTCTGCAACTGTCTGCTGCCAGAAAGTATTCAGGTTACAACAGTCAGGCATCTGCCTGATCATCCAACATTTCCCGGTTAGTTGAACATCTCCACCCTAGCCCACTTATTGTTCTTTCAACACGGCCAGGTTATTTCTAGGTGAATTAATCATTTCAATTTCGGGCCTGCTTGCCTCTGTTCTTTCATGCCAAGGGAAAGGGCAAAGGAAAAGAGAGAAAAAGAATTTGGCAAATGGGACATAGTCATTAACAGCCTCATATCCCTTTCACGGATCCCTATCATGCTGATTGGTCATCTCTTCAGGGAGCCACCTGATATTTATTATTACTAATTTTAAATACTCCACCAAGTCTTTGCGGGTTTGCTTATAAAACATAAAATGCAAAAGCTTAAACACAGAAAATGCAGGATAAGAAATTGAAAGCTTGAATAAAGTGTGCTTGTGCAAGAATTTTCTACTCTGAAAACCTAAATTTGCTGCAAAATTCTCTTTTGGTTGTTCAGCTCTGTAAACACCCAGGGTGGATGGATGCGTGTGTGTGTGTGTGTGTCTGGGTGTGTCTAAATGGGATGAGAAATGACTCCTGTGGACTTCACTAAGAGATTCTCTGCGTACAGTGTGTATCTACAGCCTCATCCTTACCTCTGCATCTCTAACACTCGAATGTCCCGGCTTATCGCCACCACCACACCCACAAGAAAAAGAATAACGTTTTCCTAATTACAATTTCCAGCTTTAATTTCTCTTCTAAATATGATATTGCTGAAACAGAAAATGGATCAGATTCTGGTGCATCATCCTTAACATTAGAGAGTGAAGAGGAGGAGTTAGATCATCATCTGTTGACTGTGCCAAATAGCGATGTGGCATTTCTGAAGGACAAACCAGTGAGACTAGCAAAAGACCTCCTCTGATATTTTTTCTCTCCCTCCAATTCATTAGTTCCCCTATCTTGGGTACTGTTGTACCTGTAGTCTATATGCTCAAGTGTATTAGTAAGCATATCATCCCAATTGAGTTCTTTCCGATGCTTAGGTGATTGCTTCTGTTTCAAAGTGATGCCCGAGGACGTATCTGTTCTCTATATAGCTTCTGTGTGTAAAGGTTATCTTGGACTTTTTCGTCTTCTGCCGAAAGACATGTATTGGGTGCTTTGAGGTTGAGCAAAAATGTAATTCTTTTATGCTCGTACAAACTCTATGTTTCCCACCTTAATTTGACTATTTTTAAGCGGGAATAAGCAACTTGATTATTGATGGAATGTTTTAATAACAATTGATGTGGGTAATTGGGATCCTATCTTTAATATCACTCATCCTAATTTAAGTTTCTGCATCATGGAAAAGAGAATCCCCCTTCCTCTTCTCCACTTCTTACATCCGTTCACAAATGGAGTTTTTGCCTCGTACTGAAGAATGATATGAACCTGTTGGCCTTTGAAGCAGTCACCTTTCCGACTGGTTGTTTGCTTCTAGGCACCTTTTGGCCTTTGTAATGTCATCCATACATAACATGCCAAGGACCAAGGCTCGAAGTAAAGAAGTGTAATGTCACCTTTTCTTTTCATTTCTAGTTTCATTGTAAAACCCCATAAATTAACAAAGGTCCTGCTTCCATGGTGTTGCGGAACAACACCAATTAAACTTGAATCTGAATCTTAATCCCCAATGAGTTAGATTCATCCTGAGATTGAGAAGAGGAACTAATTGAAAATTTTCCACCCTCTCCATCATCATACGCATAACTACTATCAGCGCCACTACCCACCACCACCTTCCACCATAAATGCAAAAATTCTAATGTTAATCTCCACCCACTGCCATTAATGTCCAAAGTAACCATGACCCCATCATGTTATTGCCACAATCTGACAAATTAAACACGAAGGAATTTTATGTGTGTCGGGGCGTGTGTTCGTATGTGCGGGTGGGCGTCTATGTTACGGGCTGCGTTGGGTTCTGTTGGTGTGGGTTCTCTGTGTGTGTTACACGAGGAGTGTGTGCGCGTATGTATGTTTTATTGGTGCGCGTGTTACTCTGTGAAACAGAGGAGGGTGTGTGCGTGTGTGTTACTCTGTGTGTTTGGGTTCTCTGTGTGTGTGTGAAACTGTTCTGTGTGGGTGTGTTTTCCTTTTTTTTTTTAATGACTAAGTTATTTTATGTCATCAAATTGTGATGATATAGACCAATCAACCAGAAAAGATGGTCGCGTGGATCAGTTTTATGAACTTTTTTTTTCGTAAAAGACGATCAATTGACTTTTTAACTGATTTCACCGCCTATCAGTCTTTGAACTAATTAGGTTCAAAAATTGAATAAACTTTGGCTCCTACCGGGTTGTAGGAATCTTCCTCTAATCCCGTGTATAGTGACAATTAATAGTCGTTAAATGTTTCTAGTAACTTTTCTTCTAACACTTTTAGCGACAATTATTAAAGACACTTTTTTAGCGTCACTAAAAAAAGTCACTACAAACATTTAGAGGTGATTGAGTATCGCTGTAATAGGGGATAGAATGAAGATTCCTCTAACCGAGTAGAGCAAATTTTTTTTCAAAAAATTGTACTTTAAGTACTCATTTGATATTTTCTAACATTAGATCCTTAAATTATACGGTAACAATAATTTAGGATACAAAACTGGAATCAGCCCTATTAATAAGCTAGTGTAACTTCTGAATAGACAGGAGAAAAAGTTGGTGGTCAAATCTGACAAGTGATTTGCACCAAAAAAAAAAAATCTGACAAGTGATACTTAAAAGCAATGGGGTATGTCCAATTATTACTGCCTAAGCCCTAAGCATGCTCCATGGATTTTTACCTTAAAGAACATATTTTTAATACTTAATTATTTTTTATTGCATTTTGAATTTTATTTATTTATCTATCACACTTTTGAAAATCGTGATTCCAAATAGAGATTTCAAGGAAGAAATAATATATTTTGAACTTTATTTACCTATCTACCACACTTTTGAAAATCGTAATTTTTTTTAACCACGTTTTCAAGGAAGAAATCTCTATTTGAAATCACATTTTCTTCCTTGAAATTTCTGTTTGGAACCACGATTTCTAAAAGTTTGGTAGATAGGTAAATAAGTTTCAAAATGCTGTAAAAAAATAATTAAGTATTAAAAGTGTGTTATTTAAGGCAAAAACTCTACACTCCATACTAATTTGGCAATTAGCAGCCATCATCAGGATATTTTGTAAGGCATCTGTTTTTAGTAAACGGTAGCTTAGCTACTCGTGTAATTGAAAAAACATATTCCTCCTGAAGATACATTTTGCGCTTGAAAATTAAAAGCTTATAATGTCTCTCTCAAGATACTTGAGTGACGATACTTGATACTTGTAAACTCTTTTATATGATTCTAATAAATAAACTTTTCATGTGGCTTATTCTCTAATACACTACCAACTTCGCAGACAACTTGTAATTTAAGAAAGACATTAAGCAGGCCCCTTTTTCTCGGTCAATCCTTGATCCCTTGCGGGTCTTCCACTCCGGATTTCATAGAAAAATCTTCCTTTGCACCTCTCTCTCTCTCTCTCTGCTAAATCCCATATATCCAGGTGTAAACACACTCCACCTTGTATGTTTTTTAAATGGGTGTTTTCATTTTCTTCATTCTCTTCCCTTTCATCTTTGTAGACGCTCTTGATGCTACCTGCTCATCAGTTAAGTGCGGTCATGATGATCTCGATATTCGGTTCCCTTTTGGTGTCCGAGGCCATCATGACCAGCGCTGCGGCCACCCGGGTTTTGAGTTATTTTGCAAGCAAAACAAGACCATTATACACTTTCCATCTTATGGGGATTTGGTTGTAAAGTCCATCTCCTACGACATAAAGAAACTGAACCTCCTCGACCCAAAAAATTGCGTCCATGGGGTGTTTTTGAACCTCAATCTGTCTCTTACACCGTTCGAGTATTACTATGTTGCGAAAAACTTCACTTACCTCAATTGCTCGACTCGGCTTTCACCTTCTTTTGATCAAGTCCCGTGCCTAAGTAGTTCAAATTATCATGTTTATGTTGTGGAATCAACTTCAGAGGTGCCAGCTTCGTGCAAACATGTGAAAACCGTTGCCATCCCATTTGCGTACACTCCTTACCTTTCTGATAATAGTTTTGGTCTTGGATTGACTTGGGGGACTTGTCGCAAAGACTCTGGAACAGGAGGAGGCCGGCCTGGATTTCAATCTAAATTTGGCCATCCAAGATGTTTCATGCTGGCACATGGAAAAGGTAACTACTGTAATTTGGAGCAACTTTTCCTTGTTTTCTTTCAATGCTTTCAGAAAGTCTCCTTGGTTGTTATGGATGCTGTTTTCTGAAAATTTAAATGAAATTTTGCTCTCTGGGATACAAACATCGTCCAAAATTATGAGAACCCAGAAGCTTGTATGCATAGGAATAGGATTCCCGAAAAAATAATTAGAAAGAGGGAATGTACAATTCCTTTTATGGTTCTTGTTGTTGCTTATGCATATGCTGCACAATCGAAGGAATTAGGACCTTTTTCAATAGTTGACTTATCTTCAAGAAGCAAACAAGCATCCAAGATCTCTAGTTGACTATTATTCAAAAGTTTACTGCTGTTATAGTGATCGGCAGGAGGAGTAGGTGAGTAGAATTGATCGAATCATGCTTTAATGTATTTTGCTAATCTGATTTCTTTTTTTCCGCAGCCTCAAGCATCACCGTTGTCATTTTCATGGTTGCTTTGGTAATTGGTGTAAAGACCTATTCCTCCAAGAAGTTGAATAAGCAAACTGAAAAGGCTCATCAAGAGGTTGAGAAGTTACTTGGAGATCGCAAAGCGCTTGCAGCACACATTTAGGTAGTTTTCCAGTGAAAGCTTGCAGCATATATGTACTCTCTTATCTGTTTTAGAAAACAACCAGAAACGACTGCAGTTGAATATGTCGAAGCTCATATGGTAAAAACCTAGGAATTGATTGTTTCCATGGGGAGTTCAAATTTTGCGGCCATGTTCATCAAGTCGTAAAAACATCAAGTTAGCAAAGCTAGGATTTCAAACTCTGTTATATGAGGCTGTTTGCACTAAAATCAGTACCACTTTTACTGCTTTTTAACTCTATTCATACAACTCTCTGTATGAAGCCTGCATTAATGTAATGTTCACTTCGCGCAGCATGTGAGGGCGTATGCAAACAGGGTTAGTCGCCCAACTTTCACTCCACTGCTTGTCAATGACGTTCTTTATGTATAATCAAATTAAGAAGCAAACAATGATTCATCTTTTAGTCTTAGGCATATGAAAATTTAATTTTAGTGCATAGTTTAGCAGGCAACACATCAGATTGTTACAGTCTGAAGGTGTTCTTTTTTCTGAGGCACATTGTACTCAAGCGACTACGCGAAGGAGAAGTCAGGTCGGGCTACGTGGGGGAGTTCAGGATGATGCTAGCTTATATCTCAGATCTGAATTATGCATCTTACAGTCATTACATTGCAAATCTTCGGTATATTTGCTGTCAAGTCCCACATGGATTGGACATAGGTTTGGGATCGGTTTTAGTGCGGGTTTCTCATACTCTTGAGCATGCTTTTGTGTTGGACACCAGACTTTAACAATCCCAACAAACAATGTGCTGCATTGATGTAAACGGCGCTCGAGAATAAAGTGGCCTCTGGTACATATTAATCCACACTTGCTCTAAAGCATGATAGAATGAAGTGGCCTCTAGTTGTTTATGTTAACTACTCCAGAAAAGTTAAAGGTGAACAATTTATTACTAAAAAAGGTAGGATAAGTGATCGAACCATCGCCTGTTAAGAAAGGAATAAGCCATCATTGGACAGTAGATCTTCCATGAATGGAAGTGGACTATATGATTGATGATATTGTTCTTCTGCTAGCAAGACGAGAGAGAAGATAATGGAGATTGGTCATAAAGAGGAGCAGAGTCAATATTCTTCCAACCTCCACCCGCCGCATCGTTTGGCCTTGTTGCTTGATCTCAGGCACAAGATTCACTGCAGCATCTGCGACAAGTACCTCGGCGAGGGTCCAAGCTATGGTTGCAGATAATGCCTATACTACATCCACAAGGACTGGTGAACTTCCCCAAGTGATCCACCATAACCCCTTTCACCCTCTTACCCTTCTCTCCAGACTGCCTTACAGCTCAGGAAAATTCAATAGCTACGCTTGTGGGAAGCAATTTTCTGGCCCGTTGCTCCCAGTGTCACTTCGACCTTGACATTCTTTGTGCTGTTGCAATACTTAACGCCGTCAGAGAAGACCAAAAGGAGGAAGAGAATCGAAGTAGTATTCACCATTTTAGCCAACCCGCGCATCCTTTAGTCCAAGTCATGTTCGGTGACAACAATGAGAACTATCTATACGTGAGCAGAATATTGGCGGTTCTACATGTGTTCGTTTGTTTCCAATGCAAGAATTTTGTCCATAAACCTCGTACCCAGCTACTTCCAAAGACGCAAATGCACCCACTTTTCGAGCAACACCCTCTCACTCTTGTTCCTCCTAATAGGAAGAGACCACCCGCTGAATTCTATGCTTGTAAAAGAGTATGCCATGGCTACACTTTCCATTGCGCAGAAGGTAATTTTGACTTAAACCTTCTCTGTGCTAGGATCAAGGTGCCGCCGTGCCGGGCCAGAGGCAAAACAGATTCAACATTTGTCCGACCATCCCTTGATCCAGCTATGTAACAACATGCATGATTGGGATTGGAACTTTGGCACTCGCAGTTATTCAGGCAATGAATTGCTTAAATGCTCCGGTTTCCATGAATCCATCCTGCAGGGCGCGATGTACGCCTGCCTTGTATGCAGATACTTTGTTCACGATTTCTGAGTTGGGTTTCCACAGGATGATTTTGGGCATCCTTTGCACCCGGAGATAACCCTCTCAGCCTCTCTCTTCTATTTTTACGCCAATCGGTAAACGTCGCACCAAGTTAATGCATTAAGGTATTGGACGTTAAAATTGAAATAGTAAGATGATTGGCGCACATGATCTTAAAGTACGAGATTTCTATACATACTAATTGATTGCACGTGCGTTACATGTGAAGCTCAATAGAGAGATAACAACTCCGTTACCATGGAGTCAATAAGCATTTTTTTGCTATTAAATTCTTACCATGTTCGTGCTTCATGTGGTTCACTATCCGAATCCCCATCAATCAAAACACCCCGTGACAAAGTAGATATACGTCTTTCATATCAATTTCAACATGAACATTGTTCCGAAGAATAAAGTATCCTATATAAAAGTTCGATGTAAACCATTCTTTGCATCTTCCTAGCTCAGAAACTACGAACTGAAGTTACGCGCACAAACATTGTGCTCAGCTTCATATTCTTATGCCAAAAATAAAATAAAATAAAACAATTGGTCCTAGATGATAAGACTTATACATCATCATTGCCTAGCCATAAGCCATCGTTGTTAATGGACTTAGCTAGCTGGTAAACTTATGCATGTGACGAAGAATTGGGTGTTTTTGGTGTCAAGTAGAACTAAAGAAGTTATATCCGATTCGAAACTCTTAATGCTAGTGGAAGTTGCTGAATTATAT
Organism: Escallonia rubra; assembly: GCA_033065855.1. Taxonomy (NCBI): domain Eukaryota; kingdom Viridiplantae; phylum Streptophyta; class Magnoliopsida; order Escalloniales; family Escalloniaceae; genus Escallonia; species Escallonia rubra. The sequence continues at coordinate 110,918 of JAVXUO010001499.1, read as the reverse complement.
GGTCTAGTCTGTTTGATTCATTTGATTTCATTAAGAAAACGTCCATTCGGTGGTTGATATAGATAGGCAACTGCATCATCACACGATTATATATAAAACCACATTGAAACGAAGGTGAACTAAAGTTTTACGCCAAATAGAAGAACAAGTAAACAAGGGGAAAATATACTTGTAAAACTGAAACAACCAATTGAAGTAAATCCCGAGAAAAAACAGAAAACTATCAATTCAATGCCTTGGCCAAAATGATTTTGAGTTGCTAAAGTGATGAAAAGAACTCCCCCTGGAGAAACTCCAATAACGGAGCTTTGCTTCACACCTGCATGAATAAAGGTACTCTCCATTTCAGGATATACAAATTCTCAGTTCCCTCCAAACAAATAAACTGAGACGACTAATTTGCTAGATATAGTCGTCGTCTAAGCCTCCGTAGAACAGTAAATTGGTCCACTTGTTTTGATAAACAAACAAACTCGCTGTTTGATGTTAAACAAAGATGGTGCAGATTGCAACAGCTGGAGATGAAGAGTGGCCCATTCAGCAGTTTCGTCGTAGCGAGGAAGGAGGGAAGTTGAAAATGAACAGTTTCTTGGCATTTACAGAGAAAGAGAGCCCCAGAGTGAAAGGATTTTTGTGTGGAAAAAAATTGACCGCTACCCGGGCCGAAGAAATCTTCCTCCCACCCTCCATGTAATGACAATTAATGGTTGCTAAATATTTTTAGTGACTTTTATTTAGTGACGCTAAAAAAATGTTGTGAAGAGTTGTCGCTAGAAGTATTAACAGAAAAGTCACTAGAGATATTTAGTGATTATTAATTGTCACTATATATGAGGTTGAAAGAAGATTTCTACAATCAGGGTAGCAGCCAAAATTTGTTCTTTTTGTATCATATAAAGTATTTAATGGTGTTCGTGTCCAAAAATTGATTTACACATTTTCACGCTTTTATAAGTAGCATAAATATAAATATAAATATAAATCATCATCTTTTCAACAAAAAGAAATTCTACATTTATATGAGATGTGCAAACACCCAATGATGTTATGAAAAAGTGCCCGCGTGTAAGTGCGTTAAAGCACATTACAGCTTCCGCATACACCACGATTAAAAATGTTAGCATGTTGCACGTTAATTAATCATCTATTTTCTCGTACTAGTTGAGAATCAGTTTTTCCTTTTTTTTTTTTTGAATGGTCTGGAGAACAAATATGTTGACCTTCCGATGAATAAGTAACTTGTCATATCAAAAGATAATAATAATAAAATCTGAACTGTCCATTCACGATCGCACATATAACATGGTAAACTTTTACGAACAAACTTTGACTCATATCCGGATTGTAGAAATTTTTTTCCAACCCCGTGTATAGTGACAATTAATAGTCGCCAAATGTCTCTAGTGACTTTTCTTCTAACACTTTCAGCGATAATTATTAGCAGCACTTTTTTAACGTCACTAAATAAAAATCACTAAAAATATTTAAAGACGATTAATTGCCGCTATATAAAGAATAAAAAGAATATTCTTCTCACTTAAGTAGTAGCCAATTTTTTTTCGACTTTTACCGTTAGCATTGGAGTTACACAAAGTAGCAGAAAAATAAGATATGGCCATAAATGACGTGGCGTGAATTCGGCAATTATAAAAGCACCTGCGAGGATAAACAGTTGGACGAACAAACGGTCAAACATAGTCCCAATACCAAACTGAATACGCTGATTGGTGACCGAAAAAAAAGCGTAGTGTCCCGGAAGCACGGGCAAACGCAACCCCCGACGCCAAAATTTCGTGTTAACTAACAAAGCGCAGGTTGCATTAATTTCAGTTTGTCAGCAGCAGCATAAAAAGCGGTCCAAGCCCGTGCGTCCGATTATCCGGCAAAAGTTGCTGGAACCTAAATCCCTAGTTTCGCGGCGACGTTCATGGCCGATCATCACTGTTCGCCGTTGGTCGTCTCCGCCTTTGTCATTGTTGCTCTCGCCTTCGTTCCGATTTCGTCGTCTGTTCCTTTCATCGTACTCCACGGTAATTTATGTGGTGACTTCGCTCTTTTTTTTTGGTCATTTTCTTGTTGAAAAACGTTCTGATTGCACTGTGATGAAATAAGAACTTCGTTAGTTACTATTAATTCCAATGACCTTTAATACCTCTTATTCACATTAAAATTTTGGACATTTTGCTACATTGAAAATGTTTTTAATACTTACCATCCAAACACCATCCATAGCTTAAAGCTATTTTGTAAAATTGCTTAAAGCTGATTTTAAAAGTTAGTTAAATTTTAATCTGAAATTGGCTTTCGACGGTCAATTCCAAACATGCTCTTAGTGTACAAAAACCCAAGTGCATATGCTTTAGAGGATATAAATCATCACATTAGTCGTCCAACTAATTCATAAACAATAGAATGAAGCTGGTGTATTGTTTTGTATGTTTCGAGATTAATATAGTGTTCGTAATGATGTATAAGTTTATAAGTTTTTAACTAATAAGTAGAAATAAAGGTGCGAAATATTTCTAACGGAGCTGGTGGAGCAAGCCTCATCCTCTATGTGGATTTGATTTGAACGAAGTAATCAGTAATTGAAGTTTGGGTTTTGATTGTTTGCTGGTCATCAAGTTATACATTATGTTGTATCAAAAGAGATCAATTTTCTTGAATCAAAAAGTAAAACAGTAGATACTATATATAGCTATGGAGAGAGCAAGACTGAGAGAGACTAACTTGTTTGTTGTTTGACTTCCACAAGTACAATTGCTGTCGCTGCTCGGCCTCCAACTAAAAAAAAATAGGCGATAAAGTAAAGCAATTGCATGTATGTAATGTGCAAGACTTCTTATGACAAAAAGCAGGGGCAACCATGGTTCCCCCCCCAGCCCGACAAATGATCTGCCCCTGTATTCACATATCTACCGTGGCCTTGTAAATTGAGGGCCAATAGCATCCTCTTTAAGCTAATCTTAGGTTGTGATAAGTTAAGACTGCTCAATGCAAGAAAAGTTTTGCCCGCATTGAGTAAATTCATTTGGTAAAGACAACATACTTTGTCTGATGTCGAGTAGTTTAACAAATTTACTTTTGACCAGAAAAGAGATCATATTTGAATCAAAACTGGTTGGAGCCATAGTTGCAATCAAGGTACAAGAACTAGAAATAGGGATGAAGCAGATGCACAGATATTTGCTGTATAGTAATATTCAGGTTATGTCTCTTTTTTATTTTAGTTGGCAATGTGATTTCTATTTTACATCTTGACAACCCTCAGATTAGTGTGCTGATTTCAGTTTTGACATTTTACATCAGAAGCAACTTCATTTTGTTCATCATTTTTCTCCCAAATGATACTTACACCTAGTGAGCTTTATATGACAGGAATTGGAGATCAATGCGCCAATCGGGGAATTAAAAGGTTCACCGAGCGACTGGGCAACCTGTCTAAAGTTGAAGGATTTTGCATGTATGAGTTTTAACAGATTTTCTATTTAGTGTGGCCATTGAAGTTAGTCACTGTTGTTGTGCCTAATGGAATCTAGCAGCGGTTAAGTGCCAATGGACCCTGGGCTTTTAATCTAAAATCAACCCAGAACGCTGTGAGAAAATGAAGATTTTTTTTCACTCCATATTATTAAAAAAATCCACAAAACATTGAGGGAGCCTTGTGTACAAGTCACTCTATTTATGTACCTTTAAGCAAGACAATAAAAAGCAAATTTCTCTTCCTTTTGAGCTCAGTCGAGCAAGTTCAATCCATCCATTTGGCCTATAACCTTCCCTTAACATACTAAAGCCCGCACTGTTTTTAGTTCTCTACATCTGACTTTATCCTATGCTTATAAACTCTACTTGATGAGGAGTGTCATAGTGGACCCATGTACATTCAAAGTTTTGAAATAGCACATTCTTTGGTCTAGAGAGACCATTATGGTTAGAAAAACAGCATGTATATGTTGAAGATGAGTGCCTAAGCGTTGTTTTTCCTCCCCCACCCCAACACCTACAGGATAATTTGTGTTTTGTATTTCATAGCTTTTGTTCGGTCACTTCGGTGTCGTCCTTATTTTCTGTGTGATCGACCCATCGATAAGAATGGTCTGCTTTTGCCAATGGAAAGTAAATAATTGATATACATCGGACATATAAATGATTTCTGTACTTTCCTTGTTCACCCTGTAATTATCTTTTACTACATGGGAATTTAACCGTATGAATCAGTAGATTTGTCTCCTCGAATTAACTAGAACCACTGTTTTACTGTTCTCTTCTTGTAGAGAGATTGGAGATGGAACATGGGATTCCTGGTTTATGCCCCTACAGGAACAGGTAGAGCCGCCATTATCACCATTTTTTGTATTATGATCTTGAAAGCATCATTATCTGCAACCTAGTTGTAACTTTTTTTATCCAACTTTTGCAGGCCCAAGTTGTTTGTGATAAGGTGGAGAAACTCTCTCCTTACTCTTTTTATGCTTTCCATGTGGTTTCGGAAGCATAGGTCACCCACTTACAAGTTTATGACAAATCCTTCAGGTGAAGAACATGAAAGAACTCAGAAAGGGTTACAACATAGTTGGTCTCTCCCAGGTGCTCAATGAAGATTGATTGTTCCATTTTGCACATTGATTTGTCTTCAGAGGAATTCCTTCAATGTCTTGATGTTACTGTCCACCCCCCACCCCACCCAGCCCCCCAATGGAAGTAGTCTTTCTGATAACCATGAGATATAGATATACGAAAGCAAATGTTAGGTAGCATCCGTCAATCCTGTCATGATCGTTAATGTGCAAACTTCTAGCTGTTGAAGCTGAAATAGAAGTATGCCTTTAAAAAGTGTTATTCTTTTGTTATTTTGCCAGCATAGATGTAAGAGATTATTGGGCCTATGTCCATTAGATAATGATAAAGATTGTGATGGGACATCACGCACAAGATGTGTTCGTGCGACTGGAACTTGGATTGTAGCAACAGATTTCGGATAATGTTAGTAGTTTTATGTATTTTTCATGTTTGAGGCATTGTTTGGCAGTTATGTTTTGCATTGTTTGGCAGTTATGTTTTGTTTTTGTTTTCCCATTAGGTATTGCCTTTATATAGTGGAGGTTTGGTGTAAGAAATACATCTGAACCGCTTTTGGAAGAAATTTTTCATTACCACTCGCTCTAGTATTAGATCCAGGAATGGAAGGTTCATCACCTTGGTAGTATAGTCCATGTATATTCTGTAACGTGAGATCGGAAAATCATGTTGAATTCCTGAACAGGGGTGTTAAATACATTCTTTTACCGATTAACAACCTTCATTTGTGGTTCCGAATTGAATATAACAATGTACTAGACGAATAGTTGAACAACTTTGTTCAACCACTTTCTAAAAGTACTTCATCTACTGAGGTACACTTGTTTAATTACCCTTGTCACTAGGTATAGAGTATTTTATCTTTTTCTATTATCATCAATTTATCAACTTATGGAGCTTTCTTCTCTTGGCATATGGCTAAACATATGGTAGCTCTGTGCAATCACTACCATAGGCAAGTGCCACTCGTTGGTGATCTGTAATTGCTATGTAAAAATCTCTTGTGGAGCTTAAAAAAATACCCTCAGTGTAGTACGAGTTGTTTAAATATCACAATGACATGAATAGGATTTCCATACCACTTACTAGTTATGCTCGCTTTAACTTCTTTGTGCTGCCATTAAGTGGCACCTCCTGATGAAAGCAAAGTCGTGCTTTCCAACATAACAAGAAATATACCAGTCTTTGGTTTTGCTCTCAAGGGCATATAATGTTTCTAGGTCTTTATGCTTACATATGAAATATATCACCCGTTCAAGCCTGTAGCCTTTTGATTGCTTTGGATTCTTTCTCTTAGATGAAAAGAAATGGTTCTCTGATCTTCCCGGGCTAAAGGAGTAACTTTGATGATCTATCGTTATTATTTTGTTCTTCATTATCTTAAAGCTTTGCCATCCAGCGTTTAACATAATGAAATTCTTTTGAATTACAGGGTAATTTAATTGGTCGAGGTGTCATAGAGTTTTGTGAAGGAGGACCCCCTGTAAGTATTGGCTAATTGGTAGTTTTGATTTCTGATTCAGCAATTGCAGACTTTTGCTTCATCAAAAGGACCAGTTCCGTTTATTAGTACTCATATATAAATTTGAGCACTATACTAGATAAAAATGGGGTTCTTTTGTTTTTTGTAATTGTTAATCATGCCAGTCTCAAATTTCTTCATACTGAATAATAATGTATTTCTTAGGGGGGGAAACTAGCTTTCTTATGCTTCAAATTTGATTTGACGTTGTATCAACCCAAAGCTGGATCTGGTGCCTCGTGACGATTAGAGAAGAGGAGTCAGTCAAATCTCTTTGCCTTTCGCGGGATATATGTACACACGCCCACTTGCACGCACTCACAGAAGAAAAAAATACAAAGAAGTATCTTAAATGACATCAATATCTTAACATTGAACTTCCCAAACAAAATAAAGCGAGGTCCTTTTAAGGAAATAAAGAGGAATTTGCTAAAGTGGGATCCTCAAATTGCCTCCTCCATTCCAGCCATGTTGTTCACCAAAGGCAAAGGTACCATCGCCAAAATGTCTATATCTCTGGCGCAACCAGATATGCAACACCTTAAAACATCCAGATTGGATTTGGTATAAGCCACCGGATGATAATAGGGAGATGGGGAAGGGCATCCATGAGTCTCGCTGCTCAAAATTTAGTATATAATCTTAGTTGCCGACGGTTCAGCTGTTTTGTGCGCATAGAATGTTGTCCTCCATTTCTGCATGTGCTCCATTTGTTCCTCTTTATGTTGCATGTCATGTTTTTTTCCTGTGGTGTATCTTTCATGATGAATTAAAGTTTTCCTTCCAACAACAGGTCAAAAACTTTATCTCGCTAGGAGGACCTCATGCTGGTACTGCATCTGTTCCCCTTTGTGGTGTAAGTGCTCTTACTCTTTCATCTCAGCTTGTCAGACTATGATACAACTCGCTATGCTTTTCGTTATCCCTGAAGAAAACAGGTACATGATGACCATTACGTATACACTTGGCAATGGCAGTACTACAGTTCTAATAGTCATTGGTTTATTGATTTTCGTGTAACGGTTTTGGGAACAACAGCATACCTCATATCACTATTGTCATTTTATTCATTTGAGCTAAGCATGATTAGGTAAAAGTGATGGAAACTGAAGGGACTGAACCTTTACAAGAGTTAGGTTTGCAGGAAATACAAATTGATGGATAAACAATTTTTTCTTGCATCTGTTAAACTTTCCTTTTCATAGCTATGCTTGCAAAAAAACCTAAGGAGATAAAGATTTTCTGGAACGTGAGTGTATGGGATATGGACGGACTCTCATTATTTTCTTGAAATATGACGTTCTAACCAAATGCTCTTGGGAAAAATTATTCTCTTTTCTATTTCCTTTATTTCACTTTCTACAATTTTCATTAATATTTATTTAACCCATTCAAAGGGAGCCTTAAGGCTTTAATTAAATGAAGAACTTCAGAAGGGAAAAGAAGATCTTTGCTAAGGACAGGAACCCTTGTTAGTGTTAATTTATTACTCCCGTCATCTCAAAATGTTGCTAAAACATTGTATGGGCATAGTTTGCCCTTGTGTTTTTATAATAATTACTCACTTCGCTGTATTCTTGTTGTTGACGGATGATTGACAAAGCTGAAAACAACAAAGGGAGAAAGCAACTGGTGCCTTGATTTGTGGAATTTTAAGTGAAACAATCCTGCTCCTAAGTTATTAAACCAGAAAAAGTTGCATTGTTCAAGAAGAATTGAGTTTAATTCTTTCCAATCATTTTTATGGCAATAGTAATTTTACCGATGACCATCTATCATAGAAAATGAGAAGTGTGGATCTTATATCCAGCGAACATATCTGCAATACTCCAGTGTCTCCCTCAAGAACCCAGATCTCTGCAAGGGCAAAACAACTGTAGACAGCGGCAAGGATTCTGCACATGCAATGTTGCCGGAAACAGAGGTTTGGTGTGGGGAAGTGCGTTGGTGAGGTGGTGGTGATTTGGAGGATGGTGACTGTGGCTTAGAATCTTGGAAGAATTACTGAAAAAATAAGAATCTTGGAGTATTATCAAGTTAGGGATATTTTGGGAACACTAAATCATTTTGTACTCTACTTATTGAAATGGTACCAACATTTTGAAACAGCTCAAAATGGAAAGCGGTACCAACATTATAAGACGGAGGGACTAAGATAAATAACATTAAATTTCTGTCAGCCTTAGTTGATTGAGTGCCAAGTGATCTACACATTTGGCATAAGCATGGCACACAGTGGCGCAGTAATGCTAATTTTCGCCTTGCATTTGACATGTCTCCCTTCCGAAGCTGTGGTTTTCTAAGTTCTACTGTACGCTTTTATTCTTCCAGATATCGTGGTGACCCTTAGTTATAGGCTAGGTCCATCACTTGGGTTCTAGCAATCATGTACTTTTCTTATATAAAGCTTTTGCATATTGTAACTTGATGTTGAACACTGTAATGAGTTTTGCAGTCTGGCGTATTCTGCATTATAGCAGACATGCTTATCAAATCAGAGATATACACGGACTATGTTCAAGTAAGATCTTCAACTCCTAGACTTGGCGTTTGGGTTTTTTCTTGGTGGCTTGTTAATCTCTGGCGAGGCCTTACATATCAATTTTTATTTGTAAATTTGCAGGCTCACTTGGCCCCCAGTGGTTATCTGAAGCTACCAAGTGTGAGTAATATAATTATAGCCATTACTTCTGAACATTGTGCTAGTAATATAGGAACTTGCACGATCATAGCTTACTTGTTTTTTAGCTCGTAGAAGCAGGATCAACCCATGCAAACTAGCACTTAGAACAGATAGTCATTGGGACAAGACTATGTTGAGTTAAAAGTTTCTCTTTTTCATTGCTCCAGTTTGATGAACATGTTTGTATTTTTGTTTGCCAGAATATTCCCGCCTATTTGGAACATTGTAGCTTTCTCCCAAAGCTCAACAATGAACTCCCTGATGAGAGAAACTCCACTTACAAGGAACGGTTTAGTAGCTTACAGAACCTTGTGCTTATCATGGTGCGTCTCTTCATCTCTTTTTACCTTCTATTTCGTCTAATCAGACACTTATATCTTCTTTGCATATTTACAGTTCGAACATGATACTGTATTGATACCAAAGGAAACCTCCTGGTTTGGATATTATCCAGATGGCGCATTCAATGAAGTTGTGCCTCCACAAAAGGTACTATCTCAGTTTGAAAGAATAAGGAAACATGACTAGATATGTTTAAAGTGTTGGCTTTGATGGAATGACGTGTTGATAGGACTGCAAATTTTGTGAATTCTACATTTAAGTTGAAAATCGTCGTTTAGGCCTTAGGGTGGGTTGGATCAAAAGATTCACGCCAGCTGGTAGTGGGCACTACTAATTGCTTATTGTTTCACGAGCAAATATGGAGTACCAGAGGTTTCTAGTCTCTACTCTAGTGTAGTGCCTCAGCTCTTTCATCTAACTCCTCCCACACCCAAGAGAGAGAGAGGGACGGATGGAGCTCCCTCTCTCCTTCTCTCACAAGTTATCATGTTATAACACTGAAATTTCTATTCAGTGCATGATATACGGAGATCTTATTTGACCATATTCCTTTCACGCAGACCAAGCTTTACGAAGAAGATTGGATCGGTTTGAAAACCTTGGATGATGCTGGGAAGGTCAAGTACATCAGTGTGCCGGGGAATCATCTTGGAATTTCCAGAAGCGACACCAAGAAGTATGTTGTTCCTTATTTGCAAGACAAGGCATCAAAAGAGGAATACATCGAGAAGACGAGCGCCGCTAAAGTCGATCCCGATGCTGTAAGCTCACAAAGCCACGAGAGAATGGAACTTTTGCGCGAAATATCAACTGAAGTGCTGACTGAAGGATCGTCATCTTATAACTGGCCGGCATCAGTTAGGAACTTCTTTAGTGAATTACTTGGAGTCGTCGGCAACAAGTAGTCGCAGCACTCTTGATTGCACTTTGATCTTGTGTTACTACGGAACCACTATGAACTCATATTAAATGATCAACTCTGCATTCAGATGGACACTATGATCTTGTATACGAGTAGAATGCCGATGAGATGAAGTCATCAATTATTAGGACAAAACGGCATGACATGTATCAAAAGGTTTGATACTTCTGCCATTCTATTGGATTTTCCCCTTTGACCTTTTAAGATAGATTTTGATACATATAGACGTCAAATTGATATCTTATAGAAATCATAGACTTAATAACCATCATTTGGTAGGCCAAGTTATGGTAAAGACAATGAGTAAAGTCAATGTTCATATATACTTGAATCATTTTTAGAAACTCGCAAAAAATTGACGAAAAAATCCAACAGAACGGCATCGCTACACATGCAACCTACCAAAAAAATCTCAAGCTGACCTACCCAAATTCCAACAAACGGAAGTTGCAGATGTAGATTGGACCGTTTGGTGATGAAAACTCTTGCCATCATACATATACCATCATTTGGTAGGCCAAGTTATGGTAAAGACAATGAGTAAAGTCAATGTTCATATATACTTGAATCATTTTTAGAAACTCGCAAAAAATTGACGAAAAAATCCAACAGAACGGCATTGCTACACATGCAACCTACCAAAAAATTATCAAGCTGACCTACCAAAATTCCAACAAACGGAAGTTGCAGATGTAGATTGGACCGTTTGGTGATGAAAACTCTTGCCATCATACATATATACGAATTTGCACCCAAAAAAAAGATATATACATATATACGAGAAAGAAACTGAAGTCATAACTCGTCGTGTATGTACATATATTCAGAGTATTTATCAGTAGACATGAATGTCTACGCTAAGACCTCCCGTTTGATCAGCCTGCATTCCAACTTGATCAGCTTTAATTGAGCAGTTGCTTTCTCCATGCAGCCCCTCACTTGAAATCTGCTGGGTATTGCAGCGGAGCCACAAGCATGAAAGCCTCGCCATAGTTGCCTGACCAGCAACTCGAACCCGGTACACTACACTGAGGTCTGCCCAAATCTCACTCGATACCTGACCAGATTCATATCCATCTAGATCTGCTTTGGTTACGACAACTACAGAACCATCATCAAATGTGAAGAGATCTGCAGCTGCAAAGAACCTTGGAGCTCTTGATATCCAAGTGGTCATGTGACTGGGGTTGCACGAACTCGTTGAGCTAGGCATCCTCTTCACTTTAAAATGGTAGTATTCCTGGACAGCCTGCAATTTTACAACTAATAAGTGGCACAAGAAAAAGAAAGTTACACTAGGAATTTAAAGGCTCCCAATCACATAAGCATCCACACACATATCAAGGAAATTATTCAATTACAGTTCGTAATAAATCTTCTTATCAAAGTTGTAAGAAGAGTAGTTGCCAGAAAAGTTTAAACACCTTGCATGAGCCAGCTACCACAACATTAAGAAAAAAACACCCACAATCTGGTTATGAAAGCAAGATTAAGAAGAGAAATCCTCCCTCCCTCCAACAAAATCTATGGAGCTTGTCGAAGTTTGTAGTTAAGAGTGTATCTCACTAGAAGGAGCCATTTCAAGCATGAGCATGTGAGAGAGATGAGAATTTTCTTTAATATCCAGATTACTCCTACCTTCCTGCATACAACTTCACTCTAACCTATAGCACACCCCTTTCTCCCAGGTCTAACAATTCGATATGATAGAGACACAGGATTTTCTTCCCTTCCACCACTTATGATGAACTCCCAAATGCAAATCAAAAGTCTGCCCTGTTCTGATGACTAAAATTTTCTTCGCTCTAAAGCTTGGGAATAGATCATAAGTCGACATTGTCATTCAGTCTGGTCATGCTAGTGTGGTTACTCTACTATAAGCTTTAAAATAAATCAAGACTATTGCACCCTTCCAATAAAATACACGGGAAATTGCCGGGTTGGTTTGGAAAATACCTGCCACTGGGAAGAGGCCAAACATACCCTTGGCCTTATTGACTGCACATAGTGATACGCAGCATCAGGCGTCATCTGCTTGTATTGCACCTGCAACCGAATCATACAAATAAGAGCTTACAGAATTGATACGCCTTTAGTCGATTGATGGTTTGATCCTCTCTCATAACAGCACTCACCAAATAGCAAACAACAATGGTGGTGCTGCGGCCCCGACCAGCTTTACAGTGAACATATGTAGCTTTCCGACGCAACGTTTTCCCTTCAAAAAGAAACATAAGGATTACAAGGTGATGAATGCTTCTATTACCCTCCACAATGTTCATGACCCATAAAAAGTCTCAAGTTTGTTCAACAGGGAGGAAAAAAGGGCAGTTCCCTGCACAACCCCACCCCCACCCCACCAAAAAAAAAAAACTTCCTATAGAAAAAGAGAAAACCCAAGCAGAAATAAAAGGCGTTTGGCACACAAAGAGGGGTGGTTGATGGGGCTAGTATACACAGTGAGAGCAAGAGCGTGAGAGCGCCATCTAGAAATACTCATATAACTCAGGGAGATGCCCCCTTTCCAAAAAATACCAATGGATAAAAAAAATTTGTAAATTGTAAACAGAAATGATTGGCTTGTTCCTTGAAAAATCATGTAAGTATCCTTTATGCATAAATAAGTTAGTTGTACTTCATCAGAATGATAGCTTGCCCAAAAGGGTATTTGGTAATATCAAGTGCTTAGCGGCTTAGAGGTCATGAGTTCAATTCCAGCCCAAACTAATACAGCTCATTATTTGAGTGAAATTGTGAGTTTGCCACCATTAGCATCAAAGAAATAAAGTACGCATTAGTTGTCATCTGGCTCGGTACTTGCCAATTGGCACTCCAGAGAGCAAATCATCCACCTCCAGGGGAATTATTTATCCTTCTCAGGAGTGTGGGAGGTCTCATGTTACCTACAGTAATAAACATGTGCTAGTATAACTTCAGGCAAGATCGGCTTAAAGTGCAAGAGTCATTGAACATCCAGATCAGATTTGAGCTCAAAAAACAGGATGGATGCACCAAGATAGCCATGCATAATAGATTATGCATATCCAACTCAAGAAACCCACTGACCAGAAATCACATGAAAATTCACAGGCTTTGCTCAGATAGGATAGTTGAAATTATACACGATTTGCAGAGCAAAAATTGCAATTTGGATGAAATGATCAACCGTCATCATTAAAGAAAGAATTACCATGAATGAAGTCCACCGCTTTGCATATATCGGTCAGGGATGGTGCATAGCAGTAGTCTCTCGTAGGGAGCACCAAATGATCAATACCGTGAGCCTAATAAAATTCAGAAGTTCATATCATGGAACAACTAACACTTCATTGATCACAGAATGCTGAAATAATGGAAAATATAAACATATTTAAATTCATTTATCTTCTGGGTCTAAGTCCTTATTATCTGATCCGATGATTCCTTTTACTTTTCATTATATTCTCCAAACAGATTAAGAAACAATCCAGTAACAATCCCAAGAGATCCAACCATTCTTATCTTATCAAGTAAATGCTTAACTAAAGTAACACCAAACTCAAACATCATTCCAGGTGAATCTGAATGGCCAATGCCGTTAAGGTACTCCACTCCAAGCTTTGTGAATAAAAGGTTCTTTTGTACTTTCCTAAAGTTGAAAACTACAATCAGGAAAACTGTCGGTAACTATTATCAAAACCAAAGTTTTCGCATAGAAGAAAAAATTGCAAATAGCGATAAAACCTACAACAAGGTATGCCAGGAAAAAACATTGTCCACAAACAAAGTGCAATCCATCAACATAGGGACAATCAAGTTTCCATAGCACAATGGTTCCAAATACATGTCACCAACATAAACGAGAAAGAGAAAGGTCCAAGCTTTTAAAATAGACATCAAAGTAGCACAAGCTTTTATTCATGTTCAAAAACGACACCTTGCATTCCTATACATGAACATTTTGCAGCTTAAATACAGACAAATACTAAAACCATGCATAAGTGCAGAATTTCACTGTCATGCATACCATAGAAATATCTACTGTTGAAAAACCTACCTTACGTACCAGTCGATCAAACTTCAGAAACCAAACCAGTAAACCACAAAAATGGTATATACAAATGGCTTTACATACAAGCGAAGAAAATAAGGAAGAATAAGAGACTCACTTGATATAAAGATGCTGGGACCAATGTCTCATATGGCTCGTTAAGGGTGATCACTGCAGAAACACCAAGCTCTTTCAAAAGCTTGACATCAGCTGAGAATGGAACAGCACCTAACAGTATGAACTGAAAATTACCATGTTAGAGCTAAAGAAAAGCTTGGATGCGTAACAGATAGTAGCTTCCTACAACAAATGCCAAGGACTAAATTAACTGCTCATATCTGGTTACACTGCTCTAACTCAACTTTACGATCAAAGCTGACATTTATACTTTAACCTCATTAAAATGCATAGCGTACACAAAACGCGAGAGCATTATTTACAACCAACTGTAGACAGAGGATTGCAAATTAAAAGGGTTAAACCCATGCCATATTGGCATTGACTTCATCAGTATGAACAGGACTTAAAGAATTTAATTAGACAGCTAAAACACAAAAGCGCAAGAAATTAGCGGGTAAGAGAAAGCAACAGTGACATAATCAAGGCAGGTTATCACAAATTCCAAAAGCCAAGTTCAAGGGTCAAGCAATAACAAGGAACAATAGCATGCTATGTTCCATGCTAAATTTTAATTTGAACATCAATAACCCCCCACCTCCCACGTCCAAAAGAAAAGATAGGCACCAAAAAGCACTGGACGACCTGCCTCACCTGTTCCCCCACCAAGATAATCGCGTACGAATATTCTCTAGCTTCTAGCGAGTAGTCTAATATCCCAGATTGTCTCTACATTCCAATGGTTTGTGAACAGGTGAATCTAGAATGACAGAGACACACAAGATATAACCTAGACAATGAAGAACAGCGTACAATCCTAAACTTAGGTACAAATATATTAGAATTGTAACCTTCTTAACATGATCAAAATAGCTTACCTCAAGCGAATGCAGTCAACCTGAAAGACAGTAGTACATAACCTGGTATTGAGGAAACTCAAATCTACGCTCAATTCACATGTGTCCCAATCAATTGATTTTCTTCTATGATGCAACATATTAACAAAACATCGTCCAGTATCCCCCTCCATGTCACACTTTTTTGTCTCCTTTATAGCAATCACCGATCAAATACAACTCCTTTAGGGCAAAAAACAACGAGTATGTTCACATGTTCAAATTCAACTCTAGAAACTCGTAAAAAGTCAAATCATACAACAAATCACCGAAACACAAAAGTACCCGAAATTTTACAAAAAGAGGCAGTAGCACGAAAGAACTTGATACCTCGTCGATCCGATCCCACCAGTGGAACTCCCCCTGAAACCTGTTCCTCAGGACATTGTACAGAAGCGTGGGGTAGAACAGTGCACGCGCCCCCGCTCCAACCAGGAGCCTCTTCGCGCTGGACACCACAATGCGACGGCCATCGGCCGCCTCAGCATCAGACAATTCCTCTCCTCCCTTCAACTCCTCAATATGCATAGTGATCTGTCAAGTTCTAACGCCAAATTGGAACCGGAAGAACCCCAATTGCTCCACAAAATCGAGTTTCCTAACGGTTTAGGGCTGTGGTGTTGAGGAGTGGAGAATTTCCATTAGAAAGGAATTAGGTTTTGCGGAGGAATATTAGGATTGCTCTGTTTCTAGGTTTACCCGATTACAGAACTTTGGATTTGGTGCCAACGTGAAGTTGGTCAATTGGAACTCGTCGCTATATAAGTGCAACTCTGGGTTGCCTTTACCGACAAAAGTACCTTTTGTCGCCACAAGAAAAAAAGCGAATCTAAAATTAAGGTAGCGTTTGAAAACCATTTGACTTTCTTTTTTTTCTCCAGTTTTGTAAATTGGAGGGAAAAATAACACATAATTTTTGTTTTTTTTTCTTCAGTTTTGAAAACCAATTTCTAAAACATGACTGTTTTTTAAAACTCTATGAAGTTTTGGGTTTTCAGCTTTAGTTTTTGTTTTGAGACCACCACCACCTTCTACCGCCGGTCGCCACCGCAACCACCACTAAAGAAAAAACTCAAAATAAAAACTGGATAATCAAATACCCAAAATAAAAAAAAACTCAAAATAAAAATTGGGTATTCAACACCCATTTGTTTTTGTAAAAAATAAAAATAAAACTGATTTTTATTTTTATTTTTTTAAAAACAGAAAATTAAAACTGGAAGTGATTTCAAATATGATCGTGTTATGCTTTGCTCGGTTTGACGGTCGTACTGAGAAACGAGCCATGAATGGCGATCTAATTTAAAAAAACAAACTGAAGTTGAATACTTCGGTTCGACAGTTTAACTAAGTTATTTTGAATCTTTGGATTGATTTACGCCTTTAGAAAATTTTATGACTACTTATTATTTGAAGCCTAGTTGGAATAAAAGTGACAGGCTATTTAGGTAGTGTACTTATTTTTATGAGTAGTCAAATGGCAAATATTGCGGATTATAACGGAAGTTAAGTTGGGTCAAAATCCAAAAAGCTTTTTAAATGCATATATGTTAAGTTTTTGTGGGTACAATATTAATCAAGTCAACTGAAATTTTAAATGAAGGGATAAATCAAAGGAATTGTTTTGTTTGATTGATTTCCTAGCACGGACTTGAAAGTCCTGGTTCACCCGTTGGATGCTCACTCTTAAGCTCCATCATAGGACTAGTGATATATTGAATTCTATATAAATTTGTATTCCAAAACTTCCGATCCCCCGGTACGATGGCACATTTAAGTCGCTACATTTGAAATAGTGGACTCCATAATTTATCTGGGATAGAATTTGAAAGGATAAATTACACTAAATACCCCTGAAGTTTTACGTAATTACACTCTACTACCGCTATCTTTAAAAATTGCACTCAGCTCAAAAAGTAACTTTTTCTCTTACGGTGTTAATGGTGCAATGCAAAAGGACATGAATACCCCTCGTACTGTTTTCTTGGAATTTTGGAGGGAAAACTTGTTTTTGGGAATTATTGGAGGGACTTCCCCTGTTTCTGCCTTTTTCTTCTCTCCCCCGAGCCCCACGGCCGCAACAGCCCCTTGCCCCGCCGCCCTTCCTTCAGCATCTTACGCCGGCACCCTACAACGCCCCTTCCATCGTCAGTGACGTCGACCCCCCTTCTTCCTTCTTTTTCTCTCCCCTCGTCCCCCGCGGTCGCAACAGCCCCTTGCCCCGTCGCCCATCATGCAGCATCTTAAACCGACACCTCACTCTCCGCTAACAGCGCCCCTCCCCCCGTCGGCGACGCCGATCCCCCTTCTTCCTTCTTCTTATCTCCCCTCGTCCCCGCGGTCGCAACAGCCCCGTCGCCCCTCCTGCAGCATCTTAAACCGACGCCTCACTCTCCGTTGACAGCGCCCCTCCCCCCGTCGACGACGCCGACCCCCCTTTTCCTTCCTCCTTCTTCTCTCCCCCCGCAGCCGCAACAGCCCCTTGCCCCTCCTTCTGCATCCCACGCCGGCAGCGTCCCTCCCCCCGTCGGCACCCCCCCTCCCCCCTTCCTTCCTCTTATCGCAGCTGCAACAGCGCCTCGCCGCCGCCCGCCAAACCCATTAGCTTTTAGATTCAACCCTAATCTTCCTTTTTTAGTTGTTATGACCAAAATGCCCTCCTTGTTTGAGTTAAGAAGACCACACATGTGAGTAAATAACAAAAAATGGGTATTTTGGGTATGAAAATTGCATAAAGTGATGTGTCAGGGAATCTTTTCACGGAGTTGGGCCTGCCGTTAAATGTGTGTAGCTGGGTGTAATGTGGGTACAAACCTCGGGGGACGGAGTGTAATTACGTAAAACCTCAGGGGTGTTTAGTGTAATTTACCCAATTTGAAAAGAGTAACACCATTAATGAGTAGGTCACGTAATTAATGAGTAGGGAGATCAAAAGGTTGACAAGACGGAGGCGCAAATTTCAAAGAAACACAACCATAATATGATAGTGTCATTTGACTATCAAGCCCCCTCACCGGTATTGTTTTCCTTCAACTCACAAATCATTGATTTCGCCCACACAACCCAGGACGTGTCGCATGGCAGAACTACATTGGGACAGGGGCCCTTAAATTTTGAATTTTTTTTTTCGGGAATTGCACCGCCGTCCACGAGACCCCATTACCCGAGACAGTCACTTCTCTCTCTCTCTCTCTCTCTCTATGACCGGTGAGGATTGAGACTCAGGCCGTGACAGCCGACCGGTGACTCACACTCACTCTGAGCCTCCGACCGACGACTGCAACAATGAGCCTGTGGGATTAACTAGATCTGGACCGTGACCGACGTGACGACGACCGACTCACTCCGACCAGATCTGGAACTAGAAGTACGGACTGAGGCTACTCAGTACTCACTACTCCTTCTCTGCACTACTGGCTCTAAAGTAAGTTCTTAAATTTTAGTTTAATTTCAGTGATTATATAGAGATTTAAAAAATATGTTTGGTTAATTTGCTTGCTAATTCTTAATTAGAGATTTAAAAAATACATTTTGTATGATTTTTAAGTGCACTTTGTTTTTTTACTATTATTTTACTAATAATTTTTTTTGATAAATTCGATATAATTTTTGCACCCCCTGAAAACAAAATCTGGTTCCACCCCTGACGTGTCGTGACTGTGAGCCACTGGAATATCATGACCTTCCGTCTGTTAGTTTTGCTCTTGAACAACTGAAAACTGATGTATACTTTATATAATCAACGCAATTCTCCTATTTACTAAAAGAAAAAAAATAATCAAGACGTGTCACCTAATCACACCTAATAACAAGACAACACATTCTCATGATGGTGCGCGAGTTACTATGCAAGTAATGCATGCTTAACTAGAGTTCTTTCTCTAATTAAAACTGTTTTAAAACTTAATTACCAATATATTAGCGATTTCTACCTTGAAATCGTGTTTTCAAACTGCGTTTTCTAAAAGTGTGGTATACGGGTAAATAAGTTTAAAAAAAAGAATAAATTGGTAATTATAAGTTTTAAACATGTATTAATTAGAGAAAAAACTCTGCTTAACTGCCTAGATCGGCATTTCAACTCAAAAATCATAAGGGCCACCAAGAAAACATTGAGATGTACACATCTAGATTGGCAACTACCTAATTGATCTCTTTCAAGTGAAAGTGATCACTGCACTTACAACTTTCATTTGCAAAAAATCACAACTTATGGAGTACAACAAATCACAATGTAGCAACAGAAACATTTGTCTTCTTGCTTATGTCTTTCTTACCTACCTTCTTGTGCTTTTTTTAATTTTAACTCCCGTATTCACATCAACAAGACCCGGTGAGCATCTTTCACGCTCAGCCAGGATGGCTAATCAACGAGCAACTTAGCAAGCCTATGCAACCTCATCAATGGAAAGTGTTGAATTCATTCGGTTAACCTAGTATTTAGCGTCAGAAAGTTCCTACACCAAACGCGATTCCTTATATTGTCTTCCCTCTACCAACCCCTGATGACATGCCTCAAGTCAGAGGTAATTGGCAAACGCCAAAAGCACCCCGTGACACTCTGCCGTGGCAGACATGGACTTGGCATCAGAGAATCCAAACACCGGGGACTTTGAGCAAGGTTGTCTCTGCCAAGGGATTGTAGCTCTGCCCGCACGCCAAAGAAAGAGATGCATGAACAAGAGTGACCTGTCTGAGAAGTGAAAAGTATAAATGCCTGAGAAGAGAAAATTATCAAGAACCTAAAGCAATTCTCGTCCACCATCTTCACCACCACTGGATAGCCGTAAATCTTTTTTCCAGTTCAGCAACGGTTTCACATAGGCAGATAGGCCATCCTCCCAGTCCTTGAACAATCAATAATCTGATACAAAATAAGAAGTAACGATGATGACATGGCATTTAGAATTTCTCAGCAAGCAGAAATTCAAAAGACAAGGTACACCAGCAAAACAACAAGGCAGATGGATTCTACTCAATTAGTACCGATCTCAATTTACTTAGATAAAAAGTAATATATCTGTCCATCTCATTTTATTGTATAAAGGTAAGAGTAACCCAAAAAGGGAAATGCAGCCAACGGAGGAACAGGCACAAAAGCAATTAGAATGTGAGGATCACGGAAAATAATGGCAGGTAGGGAAGTTGTTCATAATATTGCTACATTTTTAACATAAAAAAGACTAATCACAAAGACCTAGTGCTATAACTTTACGAAGAGCGAAGCACGTCAATGACCATTAGACTTTGTACGGATTCTCATATTGAACATTAAACTTCATTTTGTATCAATAAGGTTACTCTCTTGCCAAAACAAGACTAGTTACCTTTTTGATTGCCTACCCTTGCAGCTAATAAAAACTAAAAGAGAAAACACAGATTGGAAGGGGAAAAAAAGTAACACGCTAAATACTAGCGGGCAAGACCGGAGCCATCACAATATTGAGCATATATATTAGCCAAATATATCCGAGTTATGTGTTGCATCCCAACTGTATCACTATATGGTTATTAAAAACAACAAGACAGTCGAAAATTTTCGCACTGCAATAATAGTAAGATATTTTCATTCAAGAAAAGGTTGATCACATATATCATAGCCCTGTAGAGAATAAAGTTGTCATAAACTCTTCAAAGTATTTGACGCCAAATATCGCGTCCAACGTGTTGCTTAACCAGTTGAACTTTAACGGGGGGAAAAAAAACAATCTAGCATTCCAGTCAATTTTGTCAACCAGCATCCACACTTAACATCAAATTATAAAATACGTACATGCATACTTGGTAATGGCTTCATATTGCGATTAGCAAACTCTGCTGATTAATAATCTGATAACTTGCAAACTTTGTTGCTTAAAGGCTCTAAACCAAGCCACATTTTACATCACTGAATGTTGAAGATAACACCATCGAAATATCTCCAGAAAACTTCTCAAATAACATATCACCGTGCAAAATTGATCCACAGTGCTAATGAAACCAAGCAACAGAGTAGCTGATAAGTGAAGATGGGCGAAAAGAAGAACAAACCTTTGATACAATGTGGCCTATAACTTCTGCATCTGGAGGAACTTGTGAGCAAATCCAACAAAATGCATAACCATGGAACTGCAGAATAGATAGCTAGTCAACCCAAAGCCTCACCAGGAGGATAACATCCACGTGGTGCAAATGCTGGTGCATCAAGCTCTGCAGAAACTTCCTAGCTGATCCCCCAGGGTTCCACGTAGTTGATCCAAACAGAAAGCACCTGAGATACTTTCTTACTAGAATTACCGGGCTGAATCAAAGAGTTCAAAAGCCCCCAGATCTCACCTCGAAAACCATTGCATAGATTCCACAGCTCAGATTAGCAACAGAATCTGACCCCCTCCACCCAGGACAACCAGTAGATTCAACTAGATCAAACACCTCGGCAAGCCCCATAGAAATGAAATCCAGAAACTTCACAAACATGTTCACTAGCTTACAAAACCAAAATAGCCTCGAGACATGGGATCTTTACTTGGGCTAAATGAAGCTTTCCCTTTCTTTAGATTAATAAGAAAGATAAAGGCTTCAGATCACGTAAATTCCGCAATAAGGCAATCTTCTTTCTTTTTGACACTTGCAATCGACATGCCAATTCTAGTCCTTGCATCAACATCGACCAATGTAACAACGACCAGGTAAATTTTATCTCCAACTCATCCCACCAAATGGTTCAGCCAAATTATCCGTCTATGCTTAACTTGATCCAAGCTGGAATCCGCTTGACCTCACGCATATCATGCTACAGACACAAATGCCAAAGACACTAGCTTCGACTTGCAGATCCTAGTTCGGACATGGATAGTGTATTGTAGTGTCAATGTGAAATTGACTCTCCTCTAGAAATCCCCCCAGCATGATTTAACAAAACCGTTGATTAATCAAGTACAGAGATCACAGATATCTGAAACATAAGCTTGGCTCATCATCATTTCAGCTTGCTAGTCGCAAAAGTAGCTCCATATCTTCAGAATTCTTCAGATGTTCGACTATATTGTCCACATATGGAGCTTTTAGTTGGATCCTCCTCTCCAGCATTATCCTAGCAAGCTTTGCAGCTTCCGCCGAATGTTTTTCTTGACAAAGCCCAGCCAAAAGAATGGAATAAATATCAGTATCAATGTAAGATAAGCACCCCAGCTTCTCAATCCCATTGTAAAGGTGAAACCCATCTAGCATTCGTCCATCTAAACAAAGCCTCCTTATCAAAGTGCTTGAAGCTAAACCATTAGGTTTTACCCCACTACCCAACATCTTCCTGAAAAGCTTCTCTGCCTCCTCAAGTTTTCTAACCCGCAGCAACGACAGCACAAGAGAACTATAGCACTCACTGGATGAAACACTACCCCCTCCAACGACTTTATCAACTAGCTTATAAGCCTCCTCCACACGCTCCTCTAAGCAAAGTCCCTTAATCAAAGTACTAATTGTGACCCTATTAGGTGCACACCCACGAGCTTCCATTTGATCCAATACGCTCAACGCCTCCAACGACCGACCTTTCTCACAAAAACTCTGTATGACAGACGTATATGTAACAACATTTGGACCGCAATCTCCACCTTCTTTCTCCATCTCCCCCAAAAACTCCAACGCCCTCTCTGGACTCCCAAACCTGCAAATCCCATCAAGAAGTGCCGAGTACAACACTGAATTGGGCGAGCATCCATGCCCCTTCATAACCTTCAACAATCCACAAGCATCCTTCAACCTACCCACATCACAAAACCCCTTAGCCATCATGACGTATGTAATCATATCAGGATGAAGATCAACCAAACCCATCTCTCCCAACAACCTTGCCGCCTCATCCATATCACCTTTCTCACAAAACAACCTAATAACAACATTATACGACACCGTATCCAGCCTACAATTAAACTCCTTCATCATCCTCAGCAACGACAAAGCCTCATTAGCCAACTTAGCCTCTCTACACAGACTCAACAACACCTTAAATGCCTTAACACCAACCATACAACCCTCACCCTTATAAGCCTGAACAACATCACTAACAATTATAGGGTTTCGATTAATCCCAAACAATTTACAAGCATTGCTGTACATGTATGATGTGTGCCTATAATTGGGTTGAAGGCCAGCCCAAATGAAGAACCTAAGACCCATTAGGGGCTGATTTGGGGCACACCTGTTTAACACCTCATTGACACACACTGTGTCCAAATTACCCTTCACTTTGTTTAGGGTTATTTCTATATTGGACACATTTTTTTGCAAATGGGTGTAGTATTCTTCTGCCGATGAGGTTGTGAGTGATAGTGTTTGTGCGAGTGAAAATTTGGGATTTTTAAGTGGAATTGAGGATGAAAGGTATCGGGATAGCGAGAACATTACCAAAGATCTTGTACGAAGTGTGGGTTTTATGGAAAACACTAGCCCTAAATTACGAGAGATGGGGATAGGAATGTTTGAACGTTACCTTTGAGATTTAGGGCAGGAATCCGAGTTCGAACTGCACTGACTGTAAAACCTGAAACGAGTCGAGAAAGAATGGGTAAAGAATGCTGCTACCCTGGCAATGGTAAGTAGAGTGAGAACGGGATGTTTTGTGCTAACCGTCCAGCTACTACTGGGCAACTTTGCTGTCTGCAGCTGAGAAAGGGCAATAAGGCTAGCAGCGGATTGGATTGATACAGTTCTGCTAGCTATGTTTTATAAAGTTCTGGATCAAATCGAGCTAAATACCATCCAATTGGATGCTTTAATTTAATCAGTTTAAATAATTCGGTTTAGATCGGTTTGCTTTGAACGTTTTGTTGCTCATTCCTAGTAGCTGGTCTGGTTTGTTTTTTTAAAAAAAAGTTAAACGTGAAGATGATGATACATATAATAACGATTTTTCATAGGTACATGAGTAGGCTAAATAATTTTCATGAAGGTCAAAAGAGATAAAATGTGACTATATTTACAACCAGATTGAAAAGTTCATCCTAAAGAACACGAATAAATACACACTCCTGACAGGAGGGGGCCACGGCCACCCCCCCCCCCAAGCCAATATTTGCGATTTCTCTTTTAGTTTTCTATATAAATAACATTCATATTTAACATATTTATAAGAATACCTTTATATCGTAAAAGAATTAGGATTTCATTTTTATTGTATTTCTAACTCTTTGTGCCATTGGCGGTCATAATTCGTTTGTTCCACATTCTTTCAAATTTTAAATTTTCATTTTACGGAAGAATTTTAATTATTAAGTTTTGTTCTTTTGTTTTTTTTGGTTTTAAATTATTGTAAAATGTTAATTAATACATGCACTATTGTACTCATATAATCATATTAATAATACATATATACTATAATTGTTAAGCTTCATTCATGCAAGATTAGTAATTCGTTGTTAATTCACCTTACCAAGTTAAATAAATTACTAAAAATAGTAATCTAAAATGATTAGTAGTCAATTGAATAATTTATTATGCATTCAACATATTCAAGAAGTGACGCTAATTATAATATGATCAAAAAAAATTTACGCTTTTTTAGCCCCCCTCAACTAGATTTTCTGGCTCTGCTCCTGAATACATCTGAGCATTAAGTAAATTTTGAAAAGTCAGGGATATGTGGCAAACTTCTCCCATGGGATCTATGGACACTTCTCTTGACTTTGCTACGATGATTTGCACTGTTTGTCGTCCTCATTATGATTTTCAGTTTTCGCACACGTATACAAGTTCACAAGATATGTTGCACTTGACGTGCTTGAGGGAGGTTGGGAATCGTATGATATGTACAAAGTTAACTATTCTCCCCAATGTTGAATCAACGATAAGAAATTACTCCATTTTTTTGTTTAATCAATTGTACTGTCTGAAGCTACTGTTATCATTTTGTTTTTGAAAATAAATTACCTATACTTGATTATATTAGAGGTCCGCCGTCTAATGAGACTTGACAAATGGGAGTAATACAAATGATACTTCATTTTTTATACTATTATATATTTGGTAAGGCGTGATTCTATTTGTTATTAATTTTGTTTTTTACAGTATGATTTAAAACAGTGCTTTCCACATGTAAAATCTCTCTAGCCAACTTAGGAAAAGTAGTTATATTTTTCAAGAAATGCTAATATCTTTTTGGTCTTGAGTATGATATATGCATTTTAGTAATTGAGGTGAGGGGACATCGGGTGTAGCTGATATGTGGCATCATTATCTCTCGCTTCGGTTTTCGCTCTTATTATTAAATGTGTATGTATGTTCTTTATCTAAGTTCTCCTTCCATCGCTAGTGCTCTTTTTCAATAAATTGGTGACTTACGTCCCAAGTAGTGTCCATTTGAGGATCATAATGTTCAAGAAAGGAGCAAGAAATATAGGATTTAATATTAGAAGAAGCTTAACATTTTTTGCATAAATAGCATAAAACCCCATTGTACTTTTATTACACTTTCAACATTTTTTTTGTGAACAATTTACAGAATAGTCACTAAATTGTAATCTCATTTTGGTGCTCATAAGTCACATCATGTTGTTGTAAGCTCTTTTTAACCATGGGTATAGTTTACTTTTGTTAGTAGATCACTTTTGATTTGACCTAACCTAAATTTGAAAGCCAGACATGTCTGAGCAGAGAAGTGAGATTATCACTTAATTTTTTGGACAAATTCTTTCCAAGTTTTTTTAGGATATTGGGAACCTAAAAGTAAAATTCAAAGTATGAGAATCAGATCCAATAACA
Source organism: Escallonia rubra (assembly GCA_033065855.1). NCBI lineage: Eukaryota > Viridiplantae > Streptophyta > Magnoliopsida > Escalloniales > Escalloniaceae > Escallonia > Escallonia rubra. Next base: position 85,091 of record JAVXUO010001499.1, on the reverse strand, counting down.
GAGGTTTTTAGAATCAACTTTCGGCTGCAAATTCCACACACACACACACACACAAAACAATCCCCTCTAATTATCATGTAGATAAAAGATAATATCAGTCAAAAGCCACCCCACACATAGTTGTATTCTTAGATGAGTTCAATATTCTGAAATCTCCCACGGTAGACATGCAACTCATAGACGTGAGGTATCACCCTTAACGATTCTTCGAGAAGAAACTGTTAATTATTCACATCTTCCAACTTTTTTACGGTCATCTTTTGTGTTTTTTTAAACAGGTATATATCACACTTAATGATTCTTCGAGAAGAAACTGTTAATTGTTCACCTTTTCCAACTTTTTGACGGTCATCATTTGCGTTTCTATTAACAATTCTGCACAAAAAAGACTGAATTTTGAATTGCCTCAATATTTTAGATGAAAAAGCAATTTTATTGATCAATATTCGGATATAACCTTGAGGATAGCCAATATTAGAAAGCCTGATGCCTCCTTTAACTAAATGACATTATTGTCGTGTACATTAGCGTATCACATTAGCTTGTGTGCCACCTCGTTTTCGGTCCCTCTCATCCATTGTATCTCGTAGCAATGAAACCATACTTCAGGCTGAAAGTATGGTTTTTACATCATTCACAAGAACTCCGATATTAGAGAAGTCTTCATTCCTATTTTCATTTTTAACCACCCCAATACGTATAAGTGAGTAATTTTTTTGTGAGAGAAATCATCACCTATAAGACGGGAGATGGACCGATAGGGGCGGAACCTGTGAAGGGCCGACGGATATCCCTTCATAATTGTGACTAAAAAATTGCTTATATTAATCATATGCCATTTAGTTAAATCCTTAAAGTAAAAAAGTTAAAAAAATCCTAGCAACTATTTCAAAAAACTGATATATTAGCTCAAAATTTGAACGCCATCACTTCACTTTTTTAATGAAAATTTAAAGTTGTGTTATAGCGTCACCATAAGCCATATGGAGATTTGGAGAGTTTGAATTTAGAGTGACTTCAAAATTTCCTACTCAATCTTGCACACATAATTATTACTATATATAAGTATACCAAGAGTTTAGAGCGAATAAGAGTTATTGACATAATTTTAATATCTTGTGCATGTTTGAAAGTAAGAAGTAAACGAGACAGAAATCTATAAATGTATGCAAATTTGTCAACCTTCGTATGGATGTGATACTAGTGCTAATGCATATAGGATTGATACTAGTACTGATGCACATAGACATACAATATTTCTTGTGCATCTCATGAAACTGAAGAGTGAAAATACTTCAAGTTTGTTAATGTTGCTCGCTCAGGTCATATTGGATCAATTTATCTACAACAGCGACTAAAGCTTTTACATGTTGTTTTTGGCCTTGCTCAACGTGACATCGAGAATCAACCCCCCGACGTACACCACATACCAAATTGTCGCGCTTCATGCAATTTTTTTAGATTGTTGGCTTTTCTCATTTGTTGTTATCACCTCTACAATGGTGGTTCCTCTTCAAACAAAATCAACACCCACCCCTCCCTCTGTATGTGAGCTGCTAATTAAATCTTCATATTCTACAAGGAATATTTCCTTATTCTAGAAATCAGCCTGCGCATTTCTTTGCCAACAAGGGCCATAACCAGGATCCAGCGATGACAAATTTTCTTGGTCAGACCAGTCTTGTTTTTTTTTGTTTCTGGTTTGGAACATGTTCTGTCTACATACAGTAAGATGCAAGTAATATCAATCTATAGGGGAAGACTTTGTGGTCCTAGACAGCATCTGATATCATCTCTAGGCTCAAGAATTGAACAATGTGGGAAGAAGGAAGACAAAGGAAGAAAAGCATACCATCCAAAGTTGCAAACAAACATTTGTTAATCCCCACATAAAGCTAGCGTATGCACTCCAAAAGAAGAATCCGTAGCACAATCCACGCAACCAAGATGCCCCCAGCCCCCCACCTCAATCTTTCCCTTTCCCAGAATGCCCCTGCATTCTCTGAAATTGACAGGAGGTTAGAGTTTTGTGACACACCAAATCTCAGAGTGACTCTGTTTTCATGGAACCAGAGTATATGTGAAGTCATGGTGATGCATACAATGCTTCAAGCAGTGGTGCTTGTAGGTTTTGAGGGTGGTAAGAAAAAGAGGTTTTTCCTTTTATATGCACAACAGTATCTTTGCTTTGATGAATACCACTTGTTTGCTCTGAGAATTAGACCAGTACTTGGACTTTTCCACGTCTCCCGGTTGCAAGGGAGTCATGTAAACTAACGAATTTTTGCACATTGTTCTTAGTGGATCTTTAAATTCAAGAGGGAGAGCGGTGAAGGGGGTGAACGGATGAAGGCCAGATTTTGTATGTTTAGATATCAAAAATTGGCTCTCAAACGTAGTTCATCTATTTTTAGATATACCAGGACATCTTGGATCGAGATGCATGGATATAATGAACTGCATCATTTGAGATTCAAATTTTTAAATAAGAGTTTAATAGAAGACTGGCACGGCTCAAAATCTAAGTACGAGTGAGGAGGGAAACTTAGCCAAATGGCCTAGGTCGCTTATGAATGACAGGGGAATCAAATTCAACAGGGTAAAGGGTATTAATGGAAACAAATGAAATGGTGAAAAAGGAACTGCAGCAAAGCTTGAAATCAGCTCACTCATTCGCATAACTTTCCTCATCACTTGCACTTTTAGCACTTTTCCTTCGCCCTTAAGTCTTCTCTTCTTCATCTTCTCATCTTTTCCACATTCTGCTACATCAACAAGATCCAAACCAGAGCTTCTCTTTCTCCTTCAATGGAAGATACAGACCCCTACATCACCAAATATCAGCAGAGCTTAGCTCCCCAAGTCCCTTTAAACCATGCAAACCCAAGTAAGTTTTATACTCAATTTCTTTACAAAGCTGTCATAGTTTCAGTTTTTCTAGCACTAGTTCCGCTCTTTCCTTCACAAGCCCCGGAATTCATCAACCAAACACTACACAACAGAAGCTGGGAGCTTCTTCAGCTTATTTTTGTCGGTATTGCCGTTTCCTATGGCCTATTTAGCAAGCGAAACGACGAAACAGAGAAGGAACATGGCTCAAAATTTGATAATGCACAATCATATGTGTCTAGGTTGCTCCAGGTTTCATCTGTTTTTGATGATGAGACCGAAAACCCATCTGTCTCTGACGAAAACAAGATTCAAACTTGGAGTTCTCAGTACTATAGAGGTGAACCAGTGGTTGTAGTAGCTCCAGAAACCTCTGTTCTTGATGAAAATAGAGGTGCTAGTTCTCTGGTTGAAAAACCACTGCTTCTGCCAATTAGAAGCTTAAAAACCGCAGTTTCCAATCCTGATTTGGCTGAATCCATGAATGATTCTAGTTGTATAAATGGTTCTTTAAGTAGGTCTAGCTCAAAATCGGGTTCAAAGCGTTTGTCTAGAAATTCGACTAAATCAAGAAGTGGCGAATTTGTGGGTGCAAGTCCTCCAGAATTGAAGGAGATAGTTGAGGAAAATGTTGTTCTTCGCTCTCCAATTCCATGGAGAACAAGATCAGGAAGGATGGAAATGAAGGAAGATGTGGATTATCCTCCCCTATATTCTCTGCCTCCATCAATGGAGCATTCTGAATTCAACCGGCTTGAATCGCGCTCTTTTAGGTCTCAATCCTCTAAGTCATCAAGGTCTAATTCCACTTCTCCATCCCCAAAAATTCTCTCCCATTCGCCTTCTTTCTCTTCAGAATTGCTAGCCAAAAGCGTTGAAGATACAGTGAGAAAGAAGACTTATCACAAGTCTTCAACTCCTCCTCCTCCTCCACCACCACCACCACCGCCGTTTATTCGTAAATCTCCATTAGTGAAGTCAAGTTCAAGTGCGATATACGATGAGGGTTTGCTGGAGAAGGAATTGAAAAGAAGCGTGAGGAGTGTGCCTAAAGAGTTCAATGGGAGGAGTGACAGAGAGGAGCTGCTGAACAGAGCAAATCCAGAAACAGAGTGGACTAGAACCTATAGTGATGGTTCTTTGACGAGGAAATCTGTACGAGCAGTCAGGCCCGGTGAACCCCCCATGGGCACAGCGAAATCCAGGAGTTTTAATGAAGATCTTTTGAAGGAACTTGAAACAAATTTCAAAGAGAGAAAACGGCACACACCTGTTTTGCCAAAGGAAGAGAAGAAAGAAATTATGGAAGAGGTGGCTGTGGAAACTGATGAGGATTCGGAAAGTGAAGATTATGACTATTTTGAGGAGAATCCGGTGAATGAAGAAGTTGCTTCCAACAGTGTTAGTGATGGGGGACCTGATGTTGACAAGAAAGCTGATGAGTTCATTGCCAAATTTAGAGAGCAGATTAGGCTACAGAGGATTGCATCAATCAGGAAATCAACTGGGCAGCTCCCTAGAAACTCTTTGAGGTAACTTCATGGATTTGGGATTTGTGTTGAAAAAGTTTTCTGTCAACTTTATGGTTTTAATATCGCTTGTTTTAGAGGGTTCCTTTTCCTTCATTTTCTCGAATTTACTGATCATGATCCCATGATCAACCAAACCTAGATGTATTTCTTGCCACTGGTTCATCATGCATGTTGTTGGCTATAATGGAAAAGCTGGTCATTCTCAAACAACTCTGCACCTTAATTTAAGATTGAACTATCGGATTGTGCAATCAAGTATAAGCAACCAACTTTTTACATTCAAAGATGACCGCAAAAGCTGGCAAACAATCATTGATGATCTTGGTCACAACACGGAGCCCATACGAGTTACGGTGTGCATTTTCAAGCTTCTATAACAGATAGTTAAACTTACTTTATGGGCAACTTTTCTTGATGAAGTTTTGCAATTTATCTGTTTCGCAAATAGATTTTTTTCTTTCACAATGTCGTAGAGCTACTTTTCAACATGCTACTGTGATCAACCTTAGATTTTACATCGCTTCCTGTCTGAATATTTTTTAGACTTGCTCGAATATGAGTATGCCAGAATGCATATTTCACATACGCAAAAGAACACATACACAAAAACTCCGAGATGTCCTCGCTATTTCACGTGCCAACAAACATCACAAACAAACGCCGTGTGGTGGATCCAATTATGCAAGCCCGATCATTATTTCCACCGTTCAAGCGTCGTTCTCTCAATCTAGCCACGTATAGAAAAGAGTAGAGAAGGTTGAGAGATAGGTCCCTCCCTCCCCCTTACGTGTGTTCTCTCTGTTTTATATTTTGAAGATTATGGATTAAACTAGCTTATCACATATGATTTTTGCAAAAGCAGTTTACGGCTCCCGAAGCACGGGATACAACCATCTCTGAACAGGCTTTGCTTTGCCAAGCAATCGGAGGTTTTCAGGTCTCAAAAAATGCACCCCTTGGTCCATGTATGATTATGCCTCTTGATACATGAATTTCTCACAAACTCAGAACATTTTCCTAATTCATTCTAGTTGGTAAAAAATTAAGCCAAGACTACGCAATTGCAATGTAAAACAGAAAGTGTACAATCGATTAACTTACGTTCCGGTACGGTTGCAAAGTTGTGAATTGCCACCATAATATGTGGATTGAAACACCGAGGTTGTTCTTTGCACACCAACTTGGCAACTTGTACGTAATTATTAAGAAAAAGCTTAACGTACTATAACGTTGAATTTGTGAGGAAATGCCCTTTTCTGCCGCAATGATCCACTACAAAATTCCAGCATTCGTACTGAACGCATAAAAAATAGTTCTATTATTTTTTAGTATGAAAAAAGAAAATAAAAATAGTTCATCTCTTCTAAATTGAACTACTTTAATGGTACGCTGTGCCCTGGGGTTGCATACACTATAGCTATGTAGGCATCCCAAGATAAATAGAATCTAAAAAATCTTTTATTTTTGGAGTTGAAGCTTGAAATTTTTCGGATTATCACTAGATCAATCTTCAAAAAAAAATTGATAATAAAAATAACTTATCAGTGTCAGCATCTTTTTCTAGTTCTTTTTTTTTTCCTGCTTTATACAGATCCAGTCCGTATTGGGTCACTTCATATTGGGCCACCACCACTCTTGAGTCTTGAGTGTTGATCTTTGTTATTTCAAGTTACAACAAAGGTGTAATCAGAAAGTGTCATTATAAGCTTTCTAATGACATCTTTGGCCAACTTTACTGAGGGTATAAAGTTAAGGCAGCAAAAGCATTTGTAGTGACAAAATGTGCTACTGAGAAGCGGCACTAAAAAACAACGATAATGGTTTATTTACAGCAGAGAATCCAAATCCCGATGATTTCTCCCGAAATGATTCAAAAATAATAATAATCTTGGGCCGTTTCCAGCTTTTATGTAGCCCAACTGTACAGGTATATATCCAGATACGAGTCTATTGGACTCTCAACTAAATTAAATTCCTTTCGCAGGCCCATGACTCATGCACTACAAATAACCTTTTCTTTTTCTTTTTTTAAAAAATGAATTTATGACAAAGAAAAGACTGAAAGTCTTTAAATTCTTTCAAGGCCAAGTAAGTTGTAGCAGTGCCATTGAAATTTTGCGCAGCCCCTTGAATTTCTTTTCATGCAAAATTTCCTAGCCCCTCGGGGTCCAGAGAATCCGCCGCTGTCCTCCTAAGGATAAGTTTGGTTTCAAGCCCTGGTCTGAATTGTTGTTACAAGCTTTTAGACGGTAAAATAGAGGTTAGACAAGTAAACACAAAGTTTGAAGAGGTGGGACCAAACCAAGCTCGCACCATTTTCTTAACTACACGTCATCTTGCCGTTAAAAGAGACATTGTCGACACTATCAAACCCTTTAGTGACAAGAAGATGCAAAATTAGCGAAGACGGCCATAACTTTTGCCTTACCGTAAGATACATCTTCGAATAGGAAGGCGAGTTCTCATCGTAGAACAGCCTAGCTAGTCAAATTGAGAATTTGACCTATAAGAATTTCTAGGGTGTCAATGTGAATATAAAGTACAAACCATGACTTCCACAGCTTGGTTGACGAGTTTGGGGCAAGGCCAAGAGCAATCTATGTCAAACGAGCAACATAGAAAAAGAAAGGATCTTGGAAGTCTAGAAACAAGACTTTCATGACCGACCTGTGTCTCAGTGTTTTCTCCCCCGTGACTAACAAAGGTTTAGAAAAGAAATCAAGACTCTGCCTCTTTTGTCAAAACACGAGGTTGGAAAATCCCTTCTGGTCACTGGTCAGAGGCCATCGAGAACCATTAAAGGCGGGATTTGCGTGACACTGAATTCCACCATTGATCGCAAAAGATGATGCCATATACAGCACCACCATGAACTTTGTACCAGCCCAGTATTCTGTTGTTTCTTTCTTTTTACCTTTCTTTCTGCCTCGTCCTTATCAAGAGGTTGGATGTTTAACGTTCTCTCTATTCAGGCAACTCTCAATTTATTCACTGCCTGGGTGCTCCAGCGCAGGCAGGAGATGTAAGTGTTGGATCATACAACTGATCTAACGTGTAATATCATAACATATTACACGAGACTTTACACCGACCCTAACATCGCCCAGATACTCTATTGGAAAGAACCCGGGGAACCCATTAAGAAATAGCTGCAGCCTAGAGCAGATACAGGAGTTTGACTACACAACGGGTCTGACGTGTAATGTCACATTCTACTACGCTGGGTATTGCACCGACCCTAACATTACCCGGACACCAGAAAATCTATTGAAGAAAGAACTTGGAAACCTCATTTAGATATAGTCGGTGGTTGTATCTGTGTTAAAATGTCCCTGAGCTCGTGACAAGAAATTCAGTGGAAAGCTTGTAGCTCATGGTAATTACCCAGGGCTATTTACAATCAAATTGGTAACACTATTGTTATTATCAATCAATCAATCAGGTATAATAACCAAAGTTTTGTTTTGACAACTGTTACACTGAAATATTGGACAAAAATCTCTAACGCACAGGCTGTTGTACATCTTTAAGATCCTCTTTTCACATAGACGTGGGCCTAGTGAACCTCACGTGGGACTGGGAACCCCCATAAGCCCATTCCCTTTGAATAATTGGGAAAGAATCATTTCTCATTCCTTTAACAACCATTCTGTATGCAATGAGTTAAACAGGATTTCAATACAATAATCAACTACTTGTTTAATATTAGAGAGAACGCTTTACATTCAAGTCCTCTTCCTGCCTTTCAAAGGGTAGTTTTCATCTCGAGAGGAGGAAGAAGAATTAGTACTAAAGTCTAAACTAAACTAAATCACTCTGAAGAGGAAGATGGGTCAAATATATAACAAAACATATTTAGAGACCCACAAAATCACATTCCAACAACCATATCTTAGACTCCCTCATAAGATCCACAAGTTTTCCTAAGATAAAACAATTCCGGAATGACGATTTAGCCCTTAATCGACGGGGACAATCACGACCGAGGGCGGAGAGCGTCGAAAGGCCGGTGGGGGCCGGCCGCCGTGGCCCACGGGTTGAAAGGGATCGACCGCTGGCTGTTCTGCCCCGCCTGTTGCGACCGGGGGTCGAGAGATGCTACAGTGGAGGGGGCTGCTGCGGACGACGATGGCGGGACCGCAACACGCTCACATGAAGGGCACATGGTGAGGGTGGTGGGAGGGGTCATCTGCATGTAAAACTGTGGGGACAGTTTGAGTGTCCTCAGTTCCTGCACCTCCTTCTGTAACCTCCTGTTCTCCTCCGTCAGATTCTCACACAGCCTCTTCAAGAACTCGCAATCAACCTCTGTCTGCTTCAGCTTAGTCCTGTAGACAAATATCAGTTGCACCAATCCGTTAATTAAGCCAACCCAACGGGACAAAATGGTAATCTACAAACTACCCACCACACAACTTCATATGCTGCTTTGATTGCATTTAACACAGTAGTGTACTTTAATTTTCTTCCCAGATAAATGTCCCAAGTCTTTCCCACAATAGCAAGTTAGTCCATTTTTGGCTACAATGTAAAGATCAAACTGCTTTAAAAAGCGGCTTTAAGAATGGCAATTCTGCTAATAAAATAACCAAGAACTTCCCAGTTTCCATTAAAAAGGTGGCACTGAATCAACACTTAAATTTACAACTCTACCTAAAAAATAAGGATCATACTATATGTGGTAGGATATAACTTCAAATTATAGCCAAGAAATCTGGCAAAACGCATACGGATTTGGCCGATTCATATCGACTACTTTCACAACACTCGAAAAAGTTTAGCAAAAATTGCGATCAGTGAACATTACACATTAATTAAACATTTGCCAACATCTTTGCAGTGCTTTTCGCAACAGCTGAAGGCCTGCTCTCAATTACAGCCCCATACTTGACAAAAAAACCAATCCAATCTGGCGATAATAAGCCGAAATACGTACGTATTGAGATTCTATATTGAATATCGAAAGAGCCCATGAACAAGAAGGGATAATATCTCACCTTGCCCTCCTGTTCTGAAACCACACCTCCACCTGACGAGGTCTCAGCCCAAGCCTCTTCGCCAAAGCCAGCTTTTGCTTCTGCAAACACCCAAAAGCACCCCCAATCCAGTCAGAAATATATCCAAAATACCCCCACCACAAAATTTACATGCACCTCGTATGGGTAGTCCTATTGGCACTCCTCGAATGGCTAAAGTAAGGTTAACCAAATCACGTACATAAAGTAACAGTACAAGGAGTGCCGATAGAACTAGCAATATCGTATTATTATGTGCGGATATACGTACAGGATTAAGTGTATTGTGTTCTTTGAAGCTCTCTTCGAGTATGGCTGACTGGTCCTTCGACAGCCGGAGCTTCTTCCGCGAGTTATCGCCATCCTCGTCGTCACTCAGGCCGCGTGAGCACGCCCTCTCCGTCTCGGGATCGTCTCCGAGCCCGTTGGCGTCTCGCTCGCTGCGCTTTCCGCTCACGGTCGAGATCGTGCTGTTCGGCGACGAGACGCCGGCTTCGTCGTCGATGTCAGCTGTTGAAGGCAGGCGGTTCACGTCGATTCCTCTGAGGAAGGATCTGGTCTCCACTCTGCATGCCTCACTGTTCCGATCTGCATGAACCCAACACGTGATAGTTATCAGCTTTGAGATATTACCGGTAATCAGTTGAAACGTTCGCAGATCCAGAAAAATGGCAAAATCTAAAGCTTCTTTATGCTAATATTGGCGCTCTCTAAACTGCTAACAGCATTTGGAAGAAAAGGGAAAGTACTTCGCACTACTTTTGGTCGCTAGAATATGCATTAGCGACAAATGTTTCGTCATTTAGCAACAAATAACGGTTAATTCTATTCGTAGATGTGACGAAACCAAGATTGCCGTCGATGATGCCTTAGTTTACCAGATAAAGATTCACTAACATCCATATTTGTCTGATTCGGAAGGAAGCCGTGCCATTCATCTATGCTAAAGAGAGTAAGGAAAACGAAAATCCCACCAAAACAGGGAAAAAGAAAAAAGCTTTCTTCATTACAGAGCAGATCTGAAAGTTCAAGCTGAAAGGGAACGAAAAGGAACACATGCAGATGAGAGAAAGCAAACCTGAGGAAGGGAAAGCCTCGTTCCACGGGGCCTTTTGAAAAAGGCCGAAAGGCGAAGGAGAAGAAGAAGAAGAAGAAGAAAGTAAGGAGGAAGGCATCCGATTCAACTGCTGCTGCGAACTCCGATTCTCCGGAAAGGCCAAGCTCAGGCTCAAACCCAAATCCTCCTTTCCATGAGCCATCATGCTTCCCAAGACCAGACCCTGCTCTCAACCAGAACCCACAAGCTAAAAGCACACACACTGGTCAGGCTTTGGGCTATAAATTTTCACACAGAGAGAGAAAGAAGAACAATAAAGGGGGGCTCTGCAGGATTGGAGATTTGAAGTGAAAACTGTATGATGATGAGAGGGATGGGGGAGGGTTAATGGGGGTTATATAGAAAGAAGAGAATGGGGGTGGAGGGTGAAGTTCAATCATGACAAGGGGGTGTCAGGGGGTACCAATTATCTCAATCATGGCTTTTGCCTCCCCCAATATATTTATTGCCTAACTCGTGGTTGGCTTTGTCCCCTCTCTCTCTCTCTCTCTCTGCTGCTGCTGTTGTTAATTAACCATGGTAAAAGTTGGACTTTCTCAAACTTTTGTGGTACTGTGGAGTGTGAGGTGTACAGATTTGGTTAGCTGAGCCAGCTCAAAGCCATATATGACTTCCTGACCAAGTTGCATCTACTCCTTTTTCATCTTGACCGGTACAGTCAGCGGTCAAGAAATTATTATTTTTTTTGATAAAAAAAAAATTCTTGACCGCTGACTGTACCCGGAAAGATCAAAACCGGAGGAGTACATTTTTTTTGTTGTAATTGTTGGCTAACTTGAGGTCCTGTATAGGGATTTTGCAGGTATGTGGGTCAGTTTTCTATGGCTTTGATGATCTCAAAAACCGTAGGAAACATGGAGCGAGGGCGTATGGGACAAAACTTCTTGTTCTGACCGTGCCATAGGTGTATTTCTTTCATGTTTTTACCGTGCTGTAAGAGTATCTTACTGTGCAGTTAAAATAAAAATAAAAAATGTCTTGTGTTCACCGCACCCTGGTGTACCGTGCTCTGTGTTTACATTGCCGTAAAAGTATATTAGCCATATCTTGATTTTCTATGCTCCCCTGTACCAACGGAGGTGTTGGAACACGGTTCCAACTAATTTTTCGATGTACATTTCATGACCGATGTTTTGTTTTTTCTACTACAAAATTTATAAGGCGGTCGTTTCCAAATTCGTTTCCTTTTGAGATCAAGATGAGAATGTGTTGTTCTGCAAGTCTTTGGTAAGTTTCTTTTTCTTTTTAATCTTGACCATCAAAAAGTTCATTTTTTTTTACCTGAATAGTTACTTATTTCGGTGCCAAACTCAAGAGGTGTAAAATTGATGTCAAAGATTTGGTTACACCAAATTTAGGGTTTAGAGTTTAGATTAAATTCTAACTAGTATCAAAATTTCTCGCTCTTCTAACACTCAAACCTACTATCTGTACAATCTGCAACCTTCTAAGGGAGGAAGAAAAAAAAAAGGCGCCAACACAAAGCATCAATTTATTTTTATCTTGAACAATTTTTTTTTTTTCAAAGGAAAATACTAGAACTGCAAATATAACAAGGAATTCAATTACCAACTCAACCAACCCCCTTGGTTTATCTTGAACAATTTTATATAGGAAATTAGGCAGAATCCGATGCATCACCATGAATCTGATAAAACCAGTGGGCCATGCTTGAGACATGAAACAGTAAACATTATTGATATTTAAGATCTCCTCCTGGCCACAGACCGGGGCCGATAAATCAATTGCTCCGATTATATTCCATCATGTAACATGTACACATGCTTTTGGGCACAGGGCCACACCAGTTAGGCAAAGGCGCAACCATCAAATCAAGGGGTTTTTTGATGGGCTATGATTGGAACACTCGACAGGTTCAACTTTACAACACCATCATCATAACTCTTGCTGCCCACGCCCCTTTGGCCCACCCCCCAACCCCCCGTTATCTTTCTTCTGATAAGCCTTCCTTCTTGGCCGTTTACCACGAGGGGGTTCTCGACAAAATGATCGCTTTCCCACACCTTTTTTTCTGATCAAACTAACGCGTGTGGTCCTTTCTCGTCCACCCCCCAAGCTGCATCGCAGCGCCTTGTTGTTCACCTTACGCATCTGGCCACTCGAATATACTCGAGCGAAAGGTGCTTCGGCTAGCCTTGTCGTGGACTCGATAACAGATTTGATTTATAAAATGACTGTCTAAGAATTGCATCGATTTGAACATTGTCTGCACACTGAAGGGATTTAATGAAGAGGGGATCTAGGAACTAGTCGTGTGTGTGTGTGTGATAATGTTCCTGAATTCGTGACGACATTCAGAAACGAAAGTGTAAAAGTAAAAAGATTTAAGTATTTGGCGAGAACTGAAATAGAATGAGAGGTTCGTCTGTCACCACCACCATCATTGCAAAGTAATTACATTCTCGATTCGTAGATTATCATATTCGTAATTCACTTATGACAGTGTTGATGTTAATTGTGGTTATATCCATAAGTAGCTTTGTCCATCTTTATTCGATTTCGTATATGTACGAGGATATGCATATCCCTCGATTTATGTGTTATTTATCCATTCTTACTCTTTTTTATGAAGTCAATGATGAGGCGAGAAGATTACAGCATGAAATCGAGTATTGAATGATGTGTGATGCCATGAGTAATGTATACCCAAAACTTGTTTCTAATATTTACTAGTATGTAATGTTAGGCCTGTTTACTAAAAAAGAAAAAAGTATTGAAAGACTTAATTCAGTGCAATTACAAGTTTGTTACGGTTGTGGTACAATTACAAGTTTGCAATATAGCTGCTCATTATATATGCATCACATAACATTTTTATAGCTAGACTAAATTAACATATAAGCAACAAAGGAATGTCAGACATATTAACAAAACTAAATAGAGAAACACGTGATACTAGTAAGATACTATTCACGATAAAATGTCAATTTTGTCTGCGCTAGGAGATAACATGTTTGCACTTCGATATACCTTCCTTTGCATGCAGTTTCTTTTCTTTCCTTGTTAAAATAGTAAAATTATATACATATGAAGACGAATACAATCAGTTAAGAATATGACAGTTATAGAACATAAAACACATATCCAGAGCACATCACAGATGATATCTCTGTCCGGTAAGAATTCAGCATAGAAATAAATCAGCTATCATACAGAAAAACTCAAGATCAAAGAAGTAACGGATAATATCGAATTAAGACTCTTCGCTTGTGTTTTGCAGCTTCCAATTTATACATCGAATTAGTTATCTTTTTGCAATCAAAACTACGCAACTCACTTTGACAAATTACCAATTTATGAAAAAGACATCCGACGAGGGCGTCGTTGGCAATGGTGGTCAATAATCGTGCACACAATTTTGTTATATATATTAGGACAGCACCATTATGGCTCTGTGACTTCTGGCTCCCATCTCTGTCAAAAAATCGAAAATAGTAATATTCTCCCAAGTCTCTAACGTGTACGTTGGATGGTGACAAGACCAGAATAGTCCAATGGACTAGGGAGGAAATGAGCAACTACAAGAAATTAGAGTGCGTTGCCATTATATGTGTACTCTTTGGATGTCCTTATACATCATCATTACATTTGTTTGGTATTTTGCATCATGAGCCGTGCATTCGGGCACCACTTTCTTGATGAACTCCAAAACTCGTTGGGTTAAACCTCGTTCCGTTTAACCCAACGAGCTATGGGTGCAAACTCAACCTAATCCATTCAAGTTATGCTCCTACTTAATATATCTTCTTGACTATTTGAACTTATTAATGGATTGTATCACGGTATTTTTTTGTATTCTCATTTTGGCATCGGCACTCTCCATATATTTGCGAAATTCAGTAGTTCATACAATTTGACTGTATAGGTAATGTCACTAGCAAAAAGGTGTGCCAATAAGTGATCAAAATTCACGAGTGCCTTATGGCCTATTGATGAAGACAACGGTTTGATTTCTTACTGTTGTTGCAGGAGAAAATCTGGAAGGACTTCTTAGCTATTGACCTGATCTGCACAGGAAGAAGTAAACGACGGGTTACTTCGATAGAAGATTTTCGGTGCTTAAGCCAGGGAAAAGGCTGAAAACCAAAGAAAAGTTAATAAAAGTGAGTTAGAACTTAGCTGAAAGAAAAAATTGATTGAGACGCTTCAAACTTTTTAGAGATTTACAGGGTAAAAAACCAGAGAAAGCCTAGAAGAACATGATGAATTTAGTCCTTCCACCTCATGGTTTATTATACTTTGAACTGACTTTAGAAAAACTATTTTTCTCTAGTTTGCCTCCATTAGGATGTTAGACCATCAATTATTTGAACCCAATTGAATAGATGGTTTTGGAATTTTTTTCAAGGTGGTGAGAAAAGCAGTTATCTGAAAAGGATCAGGCAATGGTTGAAAGTTGAAACACAAGACATCTGGAATGGTCCAAACACAATATTGGAGCCAGATTTTTATTGGTAATTGTTGAGTAACGTTTTTGGTAATTGGGTGCTCGAAGTATGGTCCACCTCTCACTTGGAGGCTTCTTTGCCATTTTTTCCATTTTTTTAAATTTTATCAGACAACGATATTTATTCACGATGAGAGTTCTAATTTTTGTGGATGACATGCATAATAAACTACTGCATCTCTTCCATTCAGTCTTTAAAATCTACTATATTCAGTACAAATCTTGCTAACTCATGGGCTACAAACACAATTACCATTTTGCCCTTCAGAAAGCGCAAAAACTTAAGAATTTTCATATTAAAGGTGGAAGATTACCCCCGTAACAAGCTTAGGATAGTCTGCTGTAACAATATTAAATATAAAATATTTTTAATAAAAGTATTCTTACTATCACTAAAATCAACAGTGATAATCTTTTTCATCGAAATATATTTAGCAACACTTTTCTGTTGCAGCCGAAAATCTTGACTTTCCACTCCACCTTTTTCCAAAAAAATCACTTTCAAATTTGATATTTTCATGTATGTGTATATATATATATATATATATTGATGTAAAGAGTTGAGGTGAGCCAAGCCAAGCTCATTGGTTGTGACTGAGCTGGCTGAGGGATAATGAGATAAGAAAAGGAAGGTACAAAAGTGATTGCGGGGGGGGGGGGGGGAGGGACAGAGGAGAGTGGAGTTCACGTGGGTGAGAAAACGAAGGGAAGCGTGGAAGTAAGACCCCTCAGAGCCAGAGAGAAGTCACGTGGACCAACATGTCTTGCTGGTGGACACGTGCTCTCTCTCGGACTTCTATGCAAAAATTAATCGAAATGAGAGTACACAAAAATACTGTTACAAAAGGGGGTCATCCCCCCACCCCCGTGCATGTCATCTTGTCCCTCCCTCACCCGACACCCCCTCCCTCCACAATCATTTGAACTCCACCCCCTTCCAATCACCTCCCCCCACCCCCCCCCACCCCCCCTACCTACCTGACCAGCAATGTTTCATCTCCCACGCGCTTGCTCTTGCCGAGTCGTCCCGGCCGCCGGTTGAACTGATATTAGAATGGATGAAAATTAAAATAACAACGCGTTAAATTGGATGACATATCCTGGTGCGCAATGCCTCACGTACCGTCGTACAACAGCTCTTAGCACCATATCACCACTACTAAGCCCAAGGACAGACAACCATTAAAAGAGAGAGGCAAAGGGGGAGATTTGGACAATAAAAAGGAGTTTGCAATATGATCTCATATTCATCAACTATCTGGCCTCGGCATAAGGCTTGGATCCTGACGTCTCTATTGCTAGATGATGTCATCAAACTCTACAGATATAGATCGGGCGCACGTCAATTTATCGCAATAGCGAGGGCAGCAGGTGACACCGGTGGACATGTACCTACCTGCTACTCCTGTTTATCTTTCCATTAGAATTAGAATAGACAATTTGGGTTATATGAGCAAAAATGTCCACCTAAGAATACTTAAAAAGGGATGTGTTTTTTATCATTTGTATGTTAGAAGAATAGAAAATGATATTTGAGCTCCATTTTTCACCATTTGAGCTCCACTTTGAAGGTTGAAGGCCTTAAAATCTCGCTATATAACCACTTTAGCGACAAAAAGTGGAGCTCAAACAAGGGAAGTAATATTTAAGCTTCACTTTTTATCATTTCAGCTCCATTTTTTATGCTAAATGCCCAAGTGTTGTTATATAGCCATTTTAGTGACAAAATTAGAACTAAATAACTAATGTCGAGTTCAAAGATTAGTTTTCAAGCATTATCCTTAAATATTCACGTTCAATGCATAGCTCAGAAATAATTCTTAACTCCACAACTTATTTATCTGAGTGAGTCAGGAGAACGAGATTCTTACATCTTACTAAGAGGAATAGCGAGAGAGATAGAAAGTGGAAGATTAAGAAAAGATGTGGGAGAGAGAGAGAGAGAACATTAAGTTGTCGGCTCCGGTAAAAGTTCAATTCTCTCACAAACAAATTTAGTACGTAGATCATTACTTTAGCCCTCTCTTTCATGCACAAGTTTTCAAACGTACATATTAAGGCATGCGAAAAAATGATAAAAACAGTACACCGTCGCAAAAACTGCAAACAACTGAAGCGACAAATAGATTGAAAAACAGGCAAGTCCTGTTACCAAGGCGGAATTTTTTTTTTGTCAATTTAATGTTCGACGATTTAACACTGCCGCAATCAAAGCCATATTAATATTGACAACAGTGTGGATCAAAATAAGTATATAAATCAGGCTAACCGTAGTTAAAAAGAATTAAGCGCAAAACCTCATCAAACTACGAAAAGTTGTATCCGCTCCACCGTTGCGGGAGCGACTCTTCACAAGTGAGCGTTACGCGCAATACCAAGGGTGGGTTGAAGAATCATGAACCTTGTACAATTATATAAATCATTATCCCAGCTTCCATATCCAGGACTGCGTGCAAGTAGACCGGTGGTCCCAGGTTTGAGAAATGACCAATATAAGCCCAATAGATGAGCTAATGATTGGACCTCATTATAAGAGGACAATTGTTTATTAAAGAGAGAGCATGATTATGGAAAATAAGTTTGATAATTATTGTTCATGTTCCACTCATATACACATGTGTACAGACTATTCTTCTCATTATATTTTTGTGTTACATAGGGTGGTTCAATCTAAGTAGACCCAAATTTTTAGTTGAAAAGACAACCCATACGTGTGGTGTGTGGCAAAGTATTTCTTTTTTATAATTGCCAAATGCCAAGGTGGCAAGGTCCTCTTCTATAGTTATTTTTGGTGTTAAGTTATTAGTTATTCTAAAAATTTTAAAATATTGAAAAATAGACTCAACAATGTATATTATGATTTTAAACTTCCCTTCGTGAACAAGTCTCGATTACACGTGAAGAAACATAACAAGGTGAATCAACACTTAGATCTAAATATTGTGCAAATTGCACTCTCATAAAAGGGGACTAATCTGCAAGAGAAAAGAATCGGACACAAGATCTTGTCAAATCAGATTCTAATATCATGTTAAGTTATCGATTGCTATATAAACTTAAGCTTTTAGACAATAGGCCCAACAATGGATATATGCTTTAATACTTGGTATGGCTATGAAGGATATCGTTCTCAAAAATGATGTTGAGGATGAGGCAACGCTCAAAAAACCACAAAAATTAACTCGGTTTACACTGGTTCAAAATGAAAGCAGAATCAAAATAAATTTGACACACGATGATTATTATTGAAAATGAATATTAAAAAAAACAGTAAAATTGTGCTCGGTACCGAGCCTTGGCTTTCAAAATCACTCTCCAAGGCTCGATATGGAGAGTGATTTTACATGCTTCAAAATTATCATCTTCCTTGCTGAATTCCATTTTATTGGCCGGTACAAGATAGATGTCTGTTGGTCATGCACCTTTTCAATACTAGCTTAGTAAGAAAGAGGCACTATGATGACCCATGTTAAACGTGTGGTACTAGATTGAAGTTCGACTAGTCCATTGTGGTTTTGAGGCCACATAATGGGAGCCCTGCTATCACAAAATAAGAGGAAACCATATCTTTCATCAAAGTCTTGAAAAACCAGAAATGTTACGCATGAGAGAGGTAATTCTTGTTAGATGCTATGATGATAGGACAACAGTTGGTTGATCTACTTGCACAAATATGTGTGAGAACAATTGATACCATGCACCTAATATTTTTACAGTCAATTAAGTCATGGGTTGCCTCCACCAGTCTCTTTGTTTCATGCAATCTATAGGAACTCTTTATATTGAATGGATGGTCACCCACCTCATGTCTTCTCATGTATGGCAATCGACCACACTTAATGGTCTAGACACTTGAAAGTAGAACCAAAATCATATCACACTTAGATGGCCCCTCGTATTCTGTCTATTTATCTCCAGTTTCAATCCATAATCTCTTGTCAAAATTTTTAGTAAAATATGCCAATGATAAGAGATAATGTCATAGATTCCGTGAATTTAAGGATAAATTATAGTCAAAGACATAGAGTGAGCACTCCTATAAAAAAATGTGAAAAATTGTATCAGATTCTCCCAACGTTAGGGTTCCGTGATCATAATGAATGATTTTGGTTGTCGTGATCATTTTGTATTCTCAAAGTACCAATACTACCCTTAAAACTTTAAATACATATAATTATGTAATGTCTATCTCTCTCTCCCCCCCCCCCCCCCCCGGGGGAAATTAACATTAATGGCTCTGCCACTAACTCCCTCCACCTGTGCGGCGTCGACCCCTTTTCCATTCTATCTTAGCCTGCTAGTACGTGGTGTAACCTACGCCTGCCACCATGACGGTGCGAGCCCTCACCGCCACCAATATTGGCAGCGATCTGAATTTGGCAGTCCATATAACACATATAGATATGAGCAACACACAGCCACACACACATGCGTATGTGTGTGCGCGTGCGCAGGCATGAGCGGAGCTGCAGATCTCTCTGTGTGAGTTTGAGCCTGTATGTGTGGACATTTGAAAGAAAGTGAAGGTGTGCAGATCTGTATGTGTGAGTGTGTGCTCTAGATTGGTGGTGCTGGTGTCGTGGTGATTTGTGTGTATGGTGGTTAGTATAGTGGTAATGATGAAAAAAGACTGAGAATTACAGAAGGAAAAGGGGAGGGCGAACAAGAACAAGTCTTTTTAGAATAAATTTTAACGGTTTTGTTTGCTCAAAGGATACAAGTGTTATCACGACAAATCAAAGTCCTTGTCTGTAATTTATCATTAAACTCATGGAACTTAGTGATATTATGTCTAACAATAAAGGCTCGTATTAGGTCTTACTATTATTGGCAAGGCATGACTAATTAATGTAAGATTTTTTTTTTTTAGCTTAGCACAAAATAAGTATTTGTCATTTGAGAAAAACTGGATTGATGGAATGCTTAGTTGACAAGGGTATACTTGTATTAGTTTGGACCATTGAGATAATTGCAACTTTATCGTATGATGACACCCGACATTGTATGAGCTTTGTTATGCTTGTGAGCCTAATTAGTGGAATCTTTTATGTGATAGAGTTTACTATCTAAGACCTTAAATATAAGAGTTGGTCCGTAGTCTCACTTAATTTTTTGCAGTTTACTCGCAATACTTAACAATATATGCTAGAAGAGAGAATATAAGGCTTTTCCAAATATTTCGATGCTCTTTTCGTGGTCACACGTATATTTTTAACCTAGTATATTTTATAATTTCATGATTTAGACAAATTCGAACTCCGTAACTTATATAACAGTTTATGCTTTTGAACAACACAAATAAGCATCAAGCATGACTCCAACCCTTACATGGCAACATGAACATAACCTTACATGGCAACATGCATATGACACAAGACCAAGCCTCGCATAACTAGTGGATGTAAAACTTGGCACAAGTATGACTCCAACTTTCAAATCATTGTCTATCCCACATCCATAACTTGTTGATTTCATGGGCAAATTTCCTCACAATACCACATGGGTTGCTTACCGATAGAAAAGAAGCCGAGCGTGAGATGTATCGATTGACATTTTGTTCCGACTTTCACCAAAAGTACCTTTCAGTCTCCAATAAGTAATCGTCACACAAAAGAGAAGAAAACGAGATGTTACTCTCAATTAAGAAACATAGTATGAGCCGTAGTAGCTAACTCTATAAGATTCTCTACATTTTTAGATTCAGCCTTTCACGAAAAGATGATACGACAATATCGAAATTGGATTCTTGTTTACAAAATGCAGATTAGACGTTTACTCTGAAAACTTTTCCTATTGTTCTTTCCACAAGTGATTCGCCTCTTTCCATCACCCTTCGACCTTAATTAGTGAACTATAAAAAAATACCATAGACCATGGGAGGCTGGGAGCCAATTTGGCACAGACAATATTCTAGGATTACAAGCAACTTTAATCCGCATACGAGGGAGTCCATAAACACTCAACTAGTGTCCCAGACAAATCATACACTTTTTGGGGAAAAGGGCAGTACCAGATTAAGAAAATCACTAAAGAATTGCTTAATTAGCGTTTGCCCCACTACTTGGTCAGCGTCACCACTAAGAAAATTTGATTAAGCAAGTACACATCGGAAGGGTCGACAATTCCGCTACGGCGCGTGAAATGGTATCGGTACGAATCTCTCTCTCGTTAAGAGTAAAAATTTATATATATATCGTTAAAAATCAATAACAAAGTTCAGAACACGGGCATCATAGATACTAATATGTGTAAGGTTGGACGATCTGTCAACTAGTAAGGTAAGAGGATTTTCTTTACGTTGACGCGATAAAAGTTGCTTTACTTGTATTTATATATTCTATTGAAACTTTTTTTTTTCCACTAGTGTTTTTCAGTATAATTTGGTTTCGGGGTGCTTTCATTCAAATGTAAAAACAGTCGTACTGAAATTTTCCCGTTGCAGGAGATAGTTATTTGTTCAGAAAAATTATTTCAGACACGCATCTGATCTTGTTTATCTACCTTCCTTTGAACAAAGTCTTGGCTTCATTTCCAAACTATCCACACTGATATTAGAATTAGAAAAAGAGCAAATAAGTTCAATTCTATCTTATTCAACTCTGCCTTTTGGGTAAAATACTCACTAAGAAAGATTTGAGTGTCTAAGCAGTTTTGTACCCAAATTTACTCCCAACTTTTCAAGAATGATCCTTTCTAGAAGTTTTACACTACTTTTTTGCAAATAATAACGCAACTCGTTATTTTTACATTAGCATGACTTTTAAAACAACACATACCGCTCAAAGAATGAGTTCTAGGAATTGATAATTTTGTTGATCTAAGGTGATGGGTTGATTTTCAGACATTCCGTAACGGGTTAAGATTTTATTATACTTTGATCTCATTCATCAATTCCACCATGTCATCTTGCTGAAGTATTTTTAAAATAAGTTAGTTCGATTTGTGAATAAGATGAACGTCTCAAATAGAAATATTAAAGGTTTAATTACATTCGGCACTCCTGAAATTTGATCGACATTCCACGTGGCTACATCTAACTATTAGAATTGCATTAAACTGTATTTTTTTTTTATTTTTCAGTTCACAGAGATAGCAGAATTAGTAGATAGACGATTATACCTTCTTGAGCAAAAAAAGTTACTGAAAATGCCATCCATTTTTCTCTTTTCTCTTCCAGACCACCTCTCTTTATCTCTCCATCTCCCTTTCTCTCTTACCCATCACCTTTATCCGTTTTCATCACCAAGATCACCATACAAATTGAACTATAATCACCGTCACCATGAAAAAAGGGGACAAGAAAACCCAGATCTAAAATGGGGGGGGGGGAGCCCAGATTTGTGTGTTTCGTGGTGGTTAAGGGCATACAACGACGAATCAGCGCGTCAGGCTGCGGAGTTGTTTTGGGATTTGTGTGTGTGTGGGTAAGGGGCATCATGTGATGGTAATAATAGCGACAACAGGAGGCGATGTGGGCATGGGGGTGCATGTGAGGGCCATACAACGACAACAGACAACGATGTAGGTTTGGGCGTGCCTATGTTTGGGGTAGGGGGGTTAAAGGACATACGTCGATGGTGAGAGTACAACTGCAACATTATGGAGCTTAAGGACTATGGTGGGTGGTACAAATAAGTGGGTTTGGGTTTGTGTGCGCGAAAGTATGTTGGAGGGGGGGGGGGTAAGGGCATGATGCTTGTGGGTGTATGTGTGTGTGATCAGCATAAAGTACTTTGGTGTTTGGTGGCAATGGTGGGGTTTCTGCGGTGGAGGTGGTGATGGGCCGTGGTGGGGTTTTGGCGGTGGAGGTGGTGATGTGCAATGGTTTGCAGTGGCAATTGTGGCGTGGTTCAACAGTGGCTGGGTGTCTACAGGTGGTTGGGCATCAACAAGGACTGGTGTTCAAGAAGAGAAAAATTTCTTGAGGGCAATTTAGTGGATCGCAATAAATGGTATGACGTCCTAACTTTTTTTAGAGTAGTTTGTGTAAAACTAATACTCCATCCGTCCCACATAATTTGATCAACTTTTTTTTGCACACATATTAAGGATTTAAGTAATATATTGTGTGTTTCTCATTCAACCATTTAGAAAGAGAAGGGGAAGAAAGTGGGGCATGAGAGATAAAATGGGTTAGTGGAGAGTTAAATGTGGAGAGAGAAATGAATAAAAAAATGTAAAAAAGTGGGCCAAGAGAGAAAAAATGAGTTGATGGATATTTAACTGTGGAGAGAGAAATATAATTTAAAACGTGTAAAAATGGTAAATATGTAAAAGTACATACATAATTTTTCTTAATTTAGAAATGAGCAATTTTTGTGGGACAGCCGACCATTTATTTGATATAATTGTTATGCTTTCAAAAAGAAAAGTTGGTCAAATTATGTGGAACGGATGGAACACAAATTACACATAGCAGAGTGTAATTCTAATAGGTAGGCGTAGCTGCCCGTAATTAACCCATCTGTACTATATATATTTGGATTTGATTGGCATCTTCTATGCCTCTCAAACCCCAAATCCTATTTTCTTAAATTCTTACAATTTTGAAATAAAACTTAATAGACGTTAAATTTTAATTGGCTACAAAATAACTTTCAACCTCTCGTTCTCTATTCATCCAATCCCATGACCTTCATTCTTTTATTTTATAATTAATTAATATCATTCAAGTGCATAGTACGAGATTTCAACCCACACCTTTTCGTGCATAGTACGAGATTTTATTTAATACTTAAAAATTGAGAAGGGTTAAAGATGTATGAGATGATTGAATAACACGGGCTTTGAAGGGCGCGTAAGAAGAGGGAGACGATGATTAGCATCGCATTAACGAGGTGGGCGATAAAATTATTAAAAAAGGGGGGTCCCGACATGATGTCGGGTGATGATTAGGTGTCCCCACGGGTGCGTGCTAGCTGTCCCACGTGTTCCCCCCGCAGGCCCCAATAATGGATCTGCCTTCACTTCCCGACAATCCCCCCCCCCCCCCCCCCCCCCCACCTCTCCGTACGAGGCTTCTCCCCCCACGTGGTCTGCACGTGAACTTGGCCCGCTTTTGTTCTACTCTCAACTTGCACCCCGGGTCCATTTACCATGTTATCCCTTTTATGGGGGGATGCTTCCTTTTTTTGTTCATTTGCACTTTGGACGATTTAACGTGTGTTTACTTGTATCAATCATTTGTTTGTTTTCCGATGGCATTCTTCGTTTTTATTTTCGAGGTGGTATTTTGGAGCGATTTCATTGCATCGCATTGATTTCTGATCGTTTGAAGGGGTCAAAGATAAAATTTACAACAAAAAATTATTCTTGACACGATAGAATAGTCTATATACGAGATATTAATACTTATCATCACATACAAAAAAAAATATTAGGTAATCACAAGACTCGATCCGAATGAAGAGGATTATAGCAAAGCGCGGCCTGAAGACCAGTGATGCACATGTATGATCTAACTCTGATATCACGTTAATGTCTTGTATCCAGTTCAAAAGTATGTTTATACGAAGGATACAAGCACAGTTTCGGATCTCAGTTCCTGTGTATGATTATAGTTAAATTTTTAACACCAACGGCACTCCGTTTAAAAGTTTGTTGATAAATATGCTGTCTAGAGTTGTGTGGCTCAATTAATTTCTAAATGAAAAAAATGGTATGGATTGCTATATTTTGATATAAATATAAAGAAAACCAGATCATTTTAGTGTTTGAGATATGGTTCGATGGAATGTGGGACCTTTGTGTTGATTAGATTGCTCACTCCATTCGGTTGGGTTTGTAATGTCCTAGTCATGGAGTCTTCATTTTCTGATTTTTGCACCTCCACATATGGTTTACTTTCAAAACTTGGGCGCAAACAGCACAATATTGCAGATGAGTAAATATTAAATCGCTTCAAAACATAAAACTGTGAAGGTTGTATTGGGACGCAAGCAAGGACAAGACAGTTGAAACTATCTGAAAATATGGAGATTATTTTTACATTTTTCTACTTTTACTAATTCACTCAGTTTTCATTGTTTCTTTTTAAAAAAAAATTTATAATACGATATATAAACGTTCAGTAAGATGACAACCCCATCCTATAAGCATGATGAACTACAATCCAGTAAAAAAAAGCGCATGTGAAACATCAACTCAACCCTAACAACATCAGTGACTACCAAAAAAATCACATAACTTATCTACGAGCGTCATGACTCAGTTTTCATGGTTAAGGTGAGTTAATGCTAACTTTCACGCTTTTAAAAATACACAAAAGAGAATATACATCTCTCAGGCGTTAATGTTTCGAAAGATTCACTTTTTTTTATCTTTTCAACGAAACAATTTGCATCAGTAAAGGGGCAACTTTGCAAACAATGTTTTGAGCTATAAGCCTAACATTGTTCTCATATGTAGTGTAGAAGCAATTAAAAAGAAATTCTCATTTTTATTTTTCTGAATTGGAATGGAACAGAAAGAGAGCATTGAAGGGGCAACTTGGTAATTGCAGACAAAATATTCACCTGGGGAACCGTGAACAACTTGCGCCCATATATCATTAGCAGTCATGTGGTTCTTACGTGGCGTCCCAGTTCTCTATACAGCACCACACCAGCAAAGCATGCGTTCAGCCACACGTGCACCCCCCCCACCCCCCCGGGCGGTCAAAGTGACCTTGTTTTTCCGCTGGATCTGGTCAACGGTCTTAACCCCATCATTTGGGTGTCATTATACTAATTCTAAAACGCCTTTCATCTTTCCGACTCCCTCTTTGACTTTGACGGTGGGTGAATTCCGGCATCAATTTCTTTCAAATCAATCGGACTTTCGTGATCGCTTTTGTTCTTTCGGTCGTTCTTTGCTTTTGCAGAGTTAATGGTAAATATGGGTTCTTTAAATCACTCATACGCTTTTATATTCGTTCATCTTTACGTTCTTACTTGTTGAACCAATTATGACGGCGAATGCTCTAAGAATAAATACTTTTCAGCCATTGATCAAGGATACCCAGATACCCACACGTGCACCCGCGCATGTGCAACTGTTACCAAGAAGGGAGGTAGGTGTTTGGCCAGCCTTTGCGTGGATATTCGCGGGAAGCAACGGGTGGGCCCCACGAATCTGTCCATGTGACCGGCTGAGCTGGTCACCATGTGATTTACCGTTAGGGAGAATCGTTGCTTCAGTTCGGGTACTTCGGTTAAATCAAATCACAGAGTGTGAGGCTGGGCCGCACGTGCGGGATACGGAGAATATATGTACCTTTGTGACCCTTCCTTTCTCCTTTCTCCTTTCTGGCAAGTATACCCTTGGAAACTTTGATAGAGAAATTCAATTTTCGGGGATGGTGGGAGGGTGTTTTGGTAATAACGAAAATAAGTGGTTGTGGGGAATCATGTTTGGCTAGTTGGGAATTTTTTAATCACCTGGGAATGACACCCACGTGATTGGTTAATGTATTTAGCATGATGGTTCAATCACATAAATTTGGTTTAAACCTTTTTATATCTGATCATTAAACGCATTTCTTTTGGAATCCATGGTGGTGTAAATCTCAAATAGTGTCCAAGTTTTAATAGTGAGGCCAATAATATCGATTCTCGGTGAGAATATTTACATGCCTAATTGTTTGCTTGTTGTTTACACATCCTTTCAAATTTTGCTGGTTCTAAAAATTAATTCTGTCGCTATATAAAGTGTTTCAATGACGGATAAGCGTTCTTAAATAACTCCGCCCAATTTGTACATCAATTCTGATTCAATATTTTCCTTTTGAAAAGAACACTACAAGCGGGTGGTTGGTGGTTGGGTTGAGGGTGGGGGTGTTCGAAAAGATATCTTCAAATAAATGAGAGTGATTGTGTTGGGCATGGAGTTGCTCTGGCTAACATGTTGGATAAGGAAGCCTGGATGAACATGTCTGGCCTTGTTGGAGAAATTTGATAATGACATAGCAGAGCCCTGAGCCCCTGAGGGGGTCGATGATGACATGTGAGAGGGTTTCTTTGATGATGATATTATAAAAGAAGAAAAAGGAAATTGCATACATTTTTAGTGCCAAATGCCTGGGCTAAAATCTTAACCCAACTCATAACTTGGACAATAGTGGGCTAGAGCTTTTGGGCCTGGGCTAAAAGTTCAGTGGTATATTTTGTAGCCCAATTATGGAACCTGGTGCGCCTTGGCCCTTGTTACCAACTAGACATTCATAAGTGAGTGCTGCGGTAATAACTTAGCGATAAAAGATTGTTGTGCCCTATGGTGGCTAACGTTAAATCCTACCGTAAAAATCAGTCGCTAAAGAGGTTGCTCTCATCTATTTCCATGCTACAGAAGGATTTAATAGTAGTGATATGCTTCCCCATAGCAATGGCTTCATCAAGTTGAACTTAAACTAGCTTTTGCTACACCTAATGAGATAGGATATGTCATCCTATTTTCGTAGGATGTCAAGAAGTTTGCAAAGCATCACCTTATCGTTCTTCTAAACTGGATTCAATCCTTCATCTGAAACTGGAGTTAGCCGATAGAAGTAGGTTGTGACATGTTTGATCGCCCTTTTTCTTTGGGTTGTCTTAACAACTAAAGAGGATTAGTATCGATTCAATCACATTTCCCCACATTAGTTCAATTTTTTTTCTCTCTGCGTGAAAGGCTCCCAAAATATCGATGTATGTTACAGACATTCGTAGCTGTCTATTAGCTCCCAAAAGTTTCCACAGAGGTGAGAGGACTCCAGCATTGCATTGGAGTTTGGACTTGGAGGACAAATCTGATGATCAAAGTGGTGAACACCTGATGCCAAAAGAAGAAGCTTTCAAGCAGACCTCGAATGAACCATTAATTAATAACTAACGACTTAGAGTGGACAGATTGGGAGAACAAGACTTACAAGATTTTACAACATACAGACGACAAGATATTAAGCTGCAAAACTAGATGGGTAGATAGGCAGACAGGAATTGCCTTCAACTTGGAACAAAGCTCACCCAAATGATAAATACAAGCAGCCAATTTCTGACCGTTGGCATGCATCAACATGGACTCGGGTTCCACAACGGTAGATTGGATTCATTTGTACGTTCTAACCCTAAATCTATAGTCCAGCACAAGCGTCAAAGTACGACAACAATGCGGCCAAAAGTACATTGCAGTGGCTGCAATTGGCTTTAGCATTGCCAGCCAAAAACTTCAACCACCGCGCCAACTCCATGAGACAGCCTGCAAGATGATTCTGATATACCTAGAGTTTATGATGATATTCAGAAGCCTTCTAAGATCAGGTGTTTCATTAGGTAATTCAAAGGAATAGAACTTTGAAAGGCTAATGTTGAAGGCTATCGTAATTCCTGTTTCCTGGTTATCATACCAATGTAACCCCCAAGGTAAATTATCCATTACACGTACTATGTTGCCAATAAGGATCGGATTGTAGGGTCGCGGCTCATTGTTTATTATCATCGACTTCTTTGACCTCAAACCAGAGACCTTCTTCTTAGTTATCATTACCGCATGCATCGTCCTTGCTCACCACCTCGTTACCCATTGGATAATTGAGAACTGCTCTATATATAAAGTACAGAATATTTTATGTTCATTGCCAATCAGATTAAAAGCCGAACACGAAATATTGCACGCTCCTCAGCTCGCCAGCATATTTAGGTGGAGGAGAAGGCAGCGGGGGAGGAAGAAATGTGTACTTTTGGGTGGTCGGGTTACAAATACAAACACGGGAGTTCTCGCGTGGGGCAAAGGGACGTGCATACAAGGCCGTGGAGTGAGGGTCATACATGATGAATGTCTGTCAGTGGCAAGGCGCTTTCGTTGTGGATGGAGGACTTGTATCGAGTAGTAGCGCCCGAGGCAGCCCCAAGGGGTAGGCGCAAAAGAAAGCCTTGGTTAGTTTGAAGCACCATTGTGGAGAAGAGGAACTTGTGTTTGTTTCTTTAATCGTAGGAAACGAGGCCAAGGAGGACGCCGCGGGCACGGGCCCTAGACGTGAGGGAAAGAGACTAGTTTGAGCTACAAAAGATGACTCTGTTGAGGTGCACGTGTAGAGTTACGTAGTCTTACATCAAATAAGTATAAAAAATAAGTTGGACATATATAATTGGATGGACTAAGGCCTAGTTTGACAAAAAAATTTTCCTCTTTTTTTTTTCAGTTTTTAAAAACTGAAAAAAAAAGGAGCGTTTGGTAACCATTTTTTTTTTCAGTTTAAAAACCAGTTTTTAAACTGAAGAGTAAAAAGAGTGAAAAAAAAACTCCAGAAACTGGTTTTTTTTTTCACTTTTGGTTTTTTTTTCTTAGACCACCACCACCACCCTCCCACCGCCGGCAGCCACCTCAGGCGACCACCGCCGGCCGCCGGCGACCACCGCCGGAGACTGCCGGCAGCCACCTCCGGCCGCCGGCCACCACCACCACCTCCGGCCGCCGGCGACCACCGCCGGCGACTGCCGGCAGCCACCTCCGGCCGCCGGCCACCACCGCCGGCAGCCACCTCAGGCGACCACCGCCGGAGACTGCCGGCAGCCACCTCCGGCCGCCGGCCACCACCACCACCACCGGCCACCACCTCCGGCCGCCGGCGACCACCGCCGGCGACTGCCGGCAGCCACCTCCGGCCGCCGGCGACCACCGCCGGCCGTCGGCAACCACCGCCGGAGACTGCCGGCAGCCGCCTCCGGCCGCCGGCGACCACCGCCGGAGACTGCCGGCAGCCGCCTCCGGCCGCCGGCGACCACCGCCGGCGACTGCCGGCAGCCGCCTCCGGCCGCCGGCGACCACCGCCGGCGACTGCCGGCAGCCACCTCCGGCCGCCGGCCACCACCGCCACCACCGCTGCACCCCACCACCGCCACCGCAAACCACAAAAAAAAAAAAAGTCAAAATAAAAAGGGTTACCAAACACCAAAAAAAAAAAAACCTAAAAAAAAAAGGGGTTATCAAACACCCACTTGTTTTTATAAAAAAAAAAAATTAAGCTGCACTTTAAAAAACTGCTCTTTAAAAACTGAAAACCAAAAAAAAAATTTTGTCAAACGAACCCTAAGTCTTATTGGCTTAAGTTTTTAGGTCTAGTTGAACTTCTCTGGTATATTAAGGTCATCTTGGCGGTGGACATTTGACTCTGTGCTATCTTCCCCTAACTGGCTCGGAGATGTGGGGTTCCGCAGGTGCGAGACGAGCTTTAAGCGAACTAAGGTTTTGCCGGGCAGCCTGATGAGGATCACGTAGAAAAGGATCTCTTGAGGGATTTCCATTAGTGGGAATGGCTTGCTCTCGTCTTCTCTTTCTCCTCCTCTGCCCTTCTCTTCTTTTCTTCTGTAGTTTACTTCTCTGAAAGGACTGCCGTTCTCTGATAGTTCATTTCTTTCTGTAGTTTACTTCTCTTAAAGAACCGCCATTCTCTGGTATGAGTTTTTATGAAGGCATGCTATTGTTATGTCATGCAAATAAATAGAGGGCACGAATGTTGCTTTTGCTTTCGACCAAACAACATGCCAAAACTGCATAAGCAATTCCAAATTTGACGCCTTTTAACTGTGGGGGATAGAGTAATGGACCCAAAAAAGAAGGAAGAAGTTGAAGTCATTTAGAACTAGCACTCAGTACTTCACTTTTGTCACTAGTAAATAAGGGAAAACGGCTCCGTTGGAGAGGAAGTTCATGACGTTTGAACGAACGAAGGAATTGACGATGTAAGTTTTTAGCGATAACTTTGCAGGAAAAATTTGTGGCCGCTACTCAGCTCGTAAGAATATGTTTACAGTATTGCATATCACAACAGGGATGTCAACTTCTTGTTACAATTTCTGAGAATATATCCATCGTATGGTAAAGATTTGTACCTACTTTAAATTTGTAGGGTAAAGATTTATCATCTGACGGTATGTTATTATAGAATAGTACGTATCATTTTTACCATGTTATGAATGTGGCATCTATCAATTATTATTTGAAATAATTATACATGACTCTACATATGCAGCGACGAGATTAAAACTATTATATAATAATTGCAAAAGATAAATTATTACATTGGTAAATTTCTGTCTTCTTTTTTCATGGCTTTGGTTTGAATCTTCTAAATTCTATAAAATTGCCATGTTTTAAAATGATCCATTTAAGTGTCTTTTTCTACTATTTTTGGTAATGAAGTCCTTGATCCTTTTTCTCAAATCCTTGTTGTTCTAGTCTTATGGATCCGGAATCCCTGGGCCAATCTGCCCAATCAACCAGAGAACTAGAATAGAGCCTTTCCTCTTCATTTTGGAATGTGAATGAATAATTGTTTGCCCAAACCCAAGCGTCACCCCGGCCCATAGTTTTAAACCTCATAAGCCTAAATATAATGTGTCTGACGGCCCAATCTCACCCATGTATAGATGTAGCCCAACTTGAAATGCAGCCTCCATATTGTTGGATAGATTATAAATTCACTCAATATTAGCGACAATTATTCGTGATATCACCGTGAGCGGAGTTGATGTTCGCTTGTTTTTCTCCTCAAATTGCTTGGTTCACCCCATTTACTCGGTAGTATTTTCATAAGACCTCTTAGTAACAGATCTTGGCTTTGCTTTTTTACGAGAAATTCTTCGGTGTAACGGAATTAGATATGACGTGGTATAATAGACGGGTGACATCTAACGAGATGCAAGAGTTCGTTTTTTATTTTATTTACGGTCATCAAAACTTTTGCCACTAATTATATTTAGTGCCACTTATTTGTGCCAAAACAGGAGATTGCAGCTTCTCCACAATTCTAGGTGGTAGGCAAACTTTTTTTTTTTGTGGTAGTAAGAGAATATTATTGAAAATAAAAGATTACTAAGTCGTCCAACGACGGATGAAGGTCACGATATTTTCGTGACTCTGAGTATACAAGATCTAAAAAATTAACAGCTAACATATAGACCCTATACAAAATACATTTAGACTAAAGTAGAGCATATCCTACACTTCAGTCTAACTTGAAGTGGGCCTAAAGGTTACATAAATATCAAATAAAACACAGACAAAATAACGTAAATCTAAACACAAAATTACAATGAGGAAGGCAACCGCAACCGTACGAATAGTCGAGGATGGACACGAACACCAATGGAATTACAACGCAAAGATAAGAGGCATTCAACCTTGCATGGTTCACAATATTCCACTAGCATTTTCAATCCAAAAACCTGGGGAGCGTAAAACCGAACAACAACTCAATAATCCGTAACGGGGCTTAGCCAGACTAAATCCCCCCCCCCCCCCCCCCAACCCCACACGAACCCCTAGAGCAGATTACCCCAAATACCCTCCCCCCCCCCCCCCGGACCCCTGCCCCCAAGCCCCCCCTGAGGCTCTATCCACCCCACCCACCCCAAGGACATACCCTAAACGCAGTACCCTATAACCAATAGACAACCCCCTAGCTAGCTATTAAGCCCTCCCAGATCTCGGCAAAAGTTACCGGCGATGACAGATCCAACCATAGCAAAGAAAGCCCCATCAATCAAGCATATAAACTCATCAACCATCCCAACGATCTAGTTTTATAAGATCTAGTAGATCAAGAAAAGCTTTGGATTTACATAGATCTGAAGCATCCGGTGCATCAGAGCGAGGCATCGACATCCCCAGTCGAGTTGGGAGAGATGACGCCTGCCATCGAACTGTCTTCGCCCACCATTGTCCACCCTGAAGCTGCCACCAGCCACTAACGTTACCAATCCTTACAAAACCTAAACACACGAACAAGAGACGAAAAGAATAAAGAGAATAGCTAAGCCGGAATTCGGCCGCCGCCCCACGCGTGCCAATGCACGGTGGGGCGGCCACAGTGGTTTTCCTGTTGAAGCAAACTCTTTTCTAAGTCGAGATATATGGTTGCTGCCTTGTAACCAAATGAACTAGCAAAATTATATCGCTACCCTTTCATTGAAGGCCAGCTCAGTTAAATATTTATACCATCTCTGTGAATTTGAAGATGAGTTTAACTAAGTTCAAGGAATGGAAGAAATGACAAAGGCCTTGAAGCATAATCGAAAGACTCTTGTTTGTTCCAATTCTCATGCTAAAGATCATGGAAATTACGGTCTAACCATTTATTTATAAAAAGAAAGATGAGTGTAGGCTTGCACTTCTTTCCAAAATAAAGTTACATGTACTGCTATCACTTCGACGTCCTTAGCACTGGATGCTTCCTTTTTCACGGATATTCCAAACAACATCATTTTGTCCAATCAAATATTAGAGCATGGCCAACTCAGCACCCATCCGCGACTGAAACCCAGCCATTGAGCGCGAAGAGAGGGAGCACCCTAACAATTAGACACTCGCTTGCTCGCTGATAACGCTTATTTAATTTTTAGTCTCTGTTCGAGCTTAATTAATGTCTACTTGTTCAACCTTCGCCTGAAAAGGTTCCAAGCACGTCACTTTCCAATCTTCAGCTCTCGTGGCCCCTCATTGCGGTGGCCATCTTTGATGGAGCTACATCTCAGTCAGAATTTACAGCTTACACGGACAGTGATGTACAAATCGGGTGTTTAACACGCTCTGCGTTTGCTATTGATTTGTTTTCAGCGCATGCTCTCACCATCTTGTACTCTCTTACTTAGGTTACTACCTCCTAATGCATGCCATGTTATTTACATTTAGTAACCACCAATTTTTGTCTCAGTGGACCGGTGATACCCCGTATTCTCGCTCATGTAGTTAACGCTATATATATATATATTTTTTACTTGTTTTATACGGGCCTATTTGTGCATGTTGTATGTATACCACGTATATTAGCCGGAATGTAGGCGCTAGCTCATAATTTCGCGCATTAGGTGACTCGCACTGGCTTTTTAGTGCATCAGGAGGGGTGGAACATGGTTTCTATGAGGCCCGATAGAGTTTCATAAGTTTTGGAATTACCCTCTCGCTACTTCCCGTTTTTGGCACTGGTACGTAAGTTTTTTATACGATGCAACATAAGTTAGATTGTGGTATTAATACGCTATAATTAGAGATATATACTTCCTTTCTCCTAAAAAAATTGACCACATTTTCTTTTTGAACAGTCTCAAAAAAATTGGTCTAAGCATTTTTTTTTCATGTTTATCTTTTTTATATATTTTTATTTTATTTTTCTCTCCGTATTTAATTCTTTACTAACTTATTTTCTCTCGTCTGACCAACTTTTTTTTCCCTCCCTTTCTTGGATAAAATGAAAAATGACTTATTTTGTTAATATACATGTGTACCAAATTAGAATAGAGCAATTTTTCTTGGAGACTGAGAGATATAAATCTTAAATTCTCTAAAATAAAAAGAGGGGGAAAATGAAAAAGAAAAGTAGAAGATGGCAGGGTTGAAAACCAACTTCCCCCTGTTTCGTACGAGTACACGCTACGCAGATCAGAAAGAGCAGTTACTGTGTGTGTAGTTTGCACAAAACCAATACACTCGCTCATCTTCTCTCTCCCAAAACCCCTCTCCTCCTTTCACCTCCACACACACACACACGCACGCAGAGAGACCTCGTGTTCTCATGGTTTTACTTTGGTCGATGAAGAAACCAGTGTTCTAATGGAGACTGCACCAGTAAAGTCACGTGCCCTGCACAACTTCTTCCTTCCCGACTGGAACTCCTGCTACCGCTGCCCTAGAACCTCTCCCCCTCCGCCGCCCCACCACCGCTCCCCTTTTGACTCCGGACTCGACTCCGAGCCCGAAAACCCGAGCGCCCACACCCCCGGTACCCGCTCTTTACAAAACCAGCAACAACCTGAGAGGGACGTCAGCAAAGCCGGCGATGACGCTGGGGGATCGCAAGCTAGGGGGCGGAATCTGAGGCCGAAGAAGGTGGTGGCGAAGGTGGGGTACTTGAAGGGGAATGGTGCAGGGGTAGTTTTGAAATCTATGGTGCGGCGGCGGCAGTGAGGAAGAAGGAGAGCGTGGCGAAATCGCGGCGGTTGAGGGGTGAAGGGGAGGAGAAGACGAAGTTTTGGATCTCGCTCTCGAGGGAGGAGATTGAGGAGGACGTGTACGCATTGACTGGGTCGAAGCCGGGTCGGAGGCCCAGGAAGCGGCCCAAGAACGTACAGAAACTGCTCGACGTAAGGGATTGTGTGTGTGGATTTTGTGCATTTTGATGGGTGCTTTTGTTTTTGGTTAATTTGTGATATGTTTTTCTGTGGTTGCAGAATGTTTTTCCTGGGTTGTATTTGGGGGGGCTTACTGCGGATTCTTATCGATATATTGATGCTCTGGTATGGTTCTCGTCTCTCTCTCTGTGCGTGTGTGAGTAATGTTAGATGAACTCTGTGGGTCGTCTTCCTGTGTGTGTGTGTGCGTGCGTATGTGTTATGTTAGATAAACTCTGACTGAGAACCTTTTTATTGTGCTTCTTGCAGAGGTAAATGGGTTACATTCCTTTGGACCTGAATATTTGTATAAGGTAATCTTTATCCCTGTATGTGTTTGTGTGTGTGTGTGTGTGTGTGTTTTACAGGTATATACAGCTAAGGGTTTGCTTTGTACATTGCAGGGATGAATTATATACAAGAACATGGAGGTTGGAAAGCTTTTGCTCTGTGCTACTTGCCTACATCGAGGTCTTAATTGGAGGTATTAAGAACTGGGTTGTGTAAAGGGTAAAGGATATTATTGAAATAGGAAACTGTCTAAATTTTATGGCATTTGAGGCGCTCATGGGCGTCTAAATTTGGGGGAATAGCTTAATAGCTTTAATAGCTTTCTTTGTCGTTGTTAGGGTGAATGTAGACATGAATTAATATCTGGACGCATAGAGGTAGTACAATAATTTCAGTTTCTATGCAGTATCACAGTTTATGCTTTCATGGAGAAATTGAGCTTTTTCCTTTCTCTATCAAATTAGTGAATTCAGATTAGTGGATGAATAGAGTGAGTACATCATGCTTGTTAGTTAGTTTGCTAACCTGAACCAAACCAAGTTCATTTAATGGAGGCGCTGCTTGCTTCCTTATCTTGGGAGGGTGTTCACCCAATACAGTTTCCTCAAGAGGAGGAGTGCACCAAGAGGTTAAGAGTTTGCTGGCTATGTGCTTTCCTCTGTACCTGAATGTTGTGGTTGTGGCTATGGCTAATTTTGCATTATTGACAGTGCTTGGAATTTGTTGACTTGATACTAGTCTCAGATATCACAATGATAGCAGTATAATGCTTTTTAGTAGCCAAGCACGTCCTGGTATAGACTATAGTTATGAGATTTTTCTAACTTTAGTCAGACTTGCCATTAATAGATAATCTCTCTTCTCTACTTGCTGCAGTTACAATTCTTGCTTTGAGGTGATATAATATTCTTGGTGGGTAGGGCATTGCTAAGAGGATCCTTGAAATTTTTTCTCACTGTTTGGCACAGGGTGTATGCACACTTCGACTAAAAGTTTTAGCCTCCCGAATCCTGACCACTGGGGTAAACCTTATTTTTCATCAGAGAAAACCATGGAAGAACAGAATGCCGAACCTCATTAAGTACTCGAAATACCTTACTCCTAACTTATATTACCTTTAAGACAAACCCCAAATGCACATGGCTATTATGACATTCTGTTATAAAGCTTCATGCAGTTTCTATAGACCTCGAACTTCAGAGGAACAATGTGTTGCATAAAACTGACCGTCTCTTTCTACCACTATAAAGTAGAGAAGGCAGCTATGATTGTCTTTTGCATAGTCTTTCACCACAAGAGAGATTTATCCCGTTCAGTAAATCTTTTGTTAAAAACTTTTCGACAAGTGGCTTTCTCTCCGTTTCATTGTCCATCTTCCTGAGAGGACCGGTAGATTTCTTTTCTCTTTCTTGGCCTTATTGTCTTCAAACAAGAAAAGGGAACACTTTGCCGTTTGATAAACTTAAAACTGTATAAATTTATTTACAGAAGTTAGGTATCGTGGATTTGGCAAAAGTAGAATTGACACAATGATATTGTTTTACAAGTTTATTGTTTATTACGTTTGATGCACATATTGCTCATAAGTAAAAGAAGCGCTGGTGTTGTAACATGGCTTTAGAATCTATGGAACGACTTCTGTCTTTTACTTTTCTTGCATTGTCTGAAGTAGATGTACCGAGATAAGAACGTTAATTTAGTGAGGTTGTACATGCGGGCTTGTGTGTGAATTTAATGGAATTATGAAATCTAAGCATCAATGACAAGTTTTGCCTTTTAAGATTTTTGTTAGCTGATTGGATCGAGCTGTACCTACTCTTATGTTTCTTGCAAGTACTCATGGCTCCTTTTGAGGTCTTGAGACCCTTTCCAGTAGCAGTAGATGTTTTACATGTGAAAAACATCTAAAATCTAGAAGCTCAATGTTCTTGGAGTAATTGCAGAATTTTTTTTTGAATCTCATGTTCTTACTATTCATCATGATTACCAACAAAAATAGTTCCACTCTTTGGAGTCTTCAGGTGAAATTACAGTGTACCAATATATGCGCAACTTCTCTTCTATTTCAGATAGACGATGGGCTTGACACTGTTATATGATATTAACACCATATATCTGCATCAGCTGCAGCTTTGATGCAAACTGCCTTTGTGGGGGGTGTCCTCCGGGGACCCTTTTCCAGTTCTGTGCATAGTCTCGTTTGTATCACAAGCATCTTGTTAAAGCTTTCATTCTACAACATGGAAACCCATCCTCTGCAGGTGGGTAAACAATGTAGTTCTTCGTTTTCATTATGCCTCTGAGGTTTGAAGTGCATTGTTATCCCGTTTAATTGAATTTCTCGTGTGCAGCATTATTGCCAAAGTATTTTGGTTTTTGCTTGGCTTCTCAGTGAGCTGCACAATGAGCCGAATGGATGTGCTTGGGCAGCGGCCTACTACTTTGGTTAATGGTTCACTAGAGAAATTGGAACAAGCACTTGTTTTCGATTTCCATGGTAGTGCTTGGACTTGGTAGCCTAAGATAATACTCAGTTTAGAAAGCAGAATTTTGCATACAAAAATTTGATCTTCTTAACTTAATTGTTATGGGAGATCTCCTTGTCCTAATTTTTGGTCAAAAAGCTGGGGGCAGTGTTCTTTGGCCTTTCACGTGGTTTCCGCCCTTGGTGTCCTTTTCTACTTTGCCGTATGCAATCTTGGATGGCTTTTTGTTTGCACGAAGAAATAATTTTTTCACCAATGATATGTCTTTAATTAAATATCACTAAATGGCATTGACTTTTATCAATATTTGTCAAAAGGAGATAATGAAAAATTCAAATCAATAGAAATTAACTTATGAATATGTGCTCCTATTGACAAGGGATAAGGACAGTTAGTTACTTATTAGTGAGTAGCTATTATTTAAGTATGTAGTTTGTCTTAGTATAAAAGATGGGTCAAAGAGGGACAAAAGGATAATTATCATCAACAGTCAAAGTTTCTCACTTTCTGCGAAGTTCTCAGGCCTTAGGGGTAAAAAATATCGCACATTTTTAATCGATTGTGCTGCAGATGCACTAATTGATTGTTGCACTAATCGATTGTGAGTTTGTCCAGCAGCACATACACTTTTCGAGCGCTACAAAATTTAGGCGTGAGGGTTCGGTCATCTCTTGAGACTTTCGATTCTGGCCTCTTCGATTAATGTGATTGTCTGACGATTATTGCCTCTCCCTTTCTTGCAAGGTCATGGCTTCTAGGATCGAAACACGTGAAGTGGCTATTTTCACCCTCGTCGCTAAGCACGCAAATTCCTCCTACCCCCGTTACAATCAAACCAGACATGTAACACCCAACATTAGATCCATATAACCATCAATCTTTTTGGGTATTTTGTGATTTGGTTCAAAAATCCCAAATATATACGTCATTATATGTGGTGGTCGGGAATGGATTTGGTGTTTTTGCCAAAACTTTTAAGCAAAATCGGTAATCTTAAGCTCAAGGGAAGGGTCTCAAGTTTCAAGGGCTCATGCGCGGGGAATGCCCAGTCTCCTCGGTTTTGTGCACTGCAAAGATGCAACGCCAAAAAGGTGGGTACGGAACAGTGGCGGAGCCAGAAACTGTACCTAGGGTGGACGCCTAATTGACAAAAGAAAAAAATCATAAGCCTAGCTATTGTGACAATGTATTAAACCAACAAACAGAGAACTCAAACGAGCGTGGGTCGAATGGGTACGAGTGAATCACTCACAATTTTATAAGTAACATCTAATAAGACAGTTATAATAAGAGAACAAAGATTAAGACGACTACATTGACAAAAATTGGAGTTACGTCAACAAAATATAATATAAATATCGTTTATTTGAGTGTCGTTCGTCTAATGCGTCTTTTACTGTGATCTCCTAATTTAAGTGTAATTTGTCAAAGTATCGTATTTTTCTAGGTGTTTTAGCAAACATCACATTTTAGGAGCATATTTTCAATAAAAAGTTCGTTCACAAATAAATGAATCAAATATGAACACAATTTTAAGGCTCGTTTATTAACTGAGTCGAACATGAACATGATATTTTGTTCATGAAAGCGTTTGTGAACTTGTGTTATTTATTCATGTTAATTGATGTATATATATAGATATACATTTATGATATGTATATACACATTCTTAAATGTAAAAGTCAGACATAATAAAATATTGCAAAGCCTGACTAAACCTAACTCCCCGTACAGGGATATATGCCCAAACAAGACAAAATAAGTCTTATAACCAGGACCTAAGAACTCTAACCAAAGCCTGAAATTTATTGCAACCAGTAAATCCATTTCATAAAATCCATTATTGCAACCCTAGACTGCAACCTTCGAAACAAACCGCCGCCTCTCTTCTTCTCCTCCCCCCCTTCTCTCTCTCTCTCATCCCCCTCATCTGGACATCACCATCTACAATCATTTGTGAAGGAGGTAGCAGGTGGGCACGTGCCCCCCGCTGCCTCCACTACTAGTAAGGAATTCGTAGCACATGTCGATATATGTTGGTGGAACTAGAAGATGATAATCATGGGTAGGGTATTCTTAGCAGAGGTTGGTGTATGTTTTTTATTTTGATTGAATAGTAAAACAAACATACCATGGGATGATCAATCGAGAGACCGACATCTTGGACTTA
The DNA here is from genome assembly GCA_033065855.1 of Escallonia rubra. Classification (NCBI taxonomy): domain Eukaryota; kingdom Viridiplantae; phylum Streptophyta; class Magnoliopsida; order Escalloniales; family Escalloniaceae; genus Escallonia; species Escallonia rubra. The sequence goes on along the minus strand of JAVXUO010001499.1, from coordinate 45,003 downwards.
TGAATTGAAGTTCAATTGAAATACAACACACCAAATAAATCAAACACCAAAGGCCCGATATAGCGATTAAAGGATAGGGACAAGAATTAACACAAAAACACACCAAACAAACAAGATGAAACTCTCGAACCAGACTCCTCGCGTGACTATATACACATTCCCCAAGAACCTGATTAGCACCACTGGCTGGACCATGCAACAAAGAACATGTAGTGACACACACAATGTCACACTTGGATCTGCCTATTCCAGTGCCACGCACCCAGCACTAATCCGATGTATGTCGTGGGAAAACTAGAAGATAGTAACAAAAAACAACTCGAACGCGGCCTAGAGAAGGTGACAACCTTTGCATTGGCTGGTAAAAATAAACGAGATAGTCTTAATAGCAGATGATATTGATTTATAAAAAACAAAATTTTTCACTCACCTTGACTAGCAGCGGGAAAGGTTCATCGGATTTTTTTCGTCAAAAAGTTAAACTCCTTATCATGTAAGGATCTCACATGGATACTAAACCTCATCCTTATGACTTGCGAGAAGAATAGCCAATGAAACCTAACTCTAGAAGATTGAATGTATATTAATAATTATAAATTTTAATTCCTAAAATGACTCGTATACTTTTATTCCTTGAGAAAATTCAGTTCATACAACATAATCTACCCCAAAATTGTCAATATAAGAAGTTTCTCAATTGTAGTCAGTACTTGAGAAGTACACCTATAATCTAATATTAAACGTAAAAACGCTCTCAAAATCCTTGTCACATATGGTATAATTTGAGGTGGATGGATTGCAATCATACAGAACAGAAAATGAGTGAAACTTGTCGATGCAACTCGAAGTCACATGATTTAATTATTATTACTTATTGCTTGATCAACAGAGACAATATCACAACACTGAAAATAATTTAGTAAAAATGTTTTTTAAGGGATTACATGTAAACACATATGTAAAAATTTTACATAAAATTCTTCAAAACAACTAATTAGAATATGTTAGAGATTATTAAAACTATATTTATGTCTTCGATCGATACCATATTTGACGTAAGATAACTTTTATTGTCATGACTCCGATTGAGATTTGACATCGAGATAAAAATTAAGAAAGAAAATAAAAAACAAGGGAGAAAAAAAAATAGGAAAACAAACCAATTCTATAAACACATTATTCCCGAATCGTTACAACGAGCGCACAACTCTCTCTCTCTCTCTCCCCGTCGTACGAGAATATGACAAAAATATGTTCTTTTCTCCTTTCTCTCTCGCTTTATTTTGCTTTCCTCAAATAGTGTTTTCAGTTGGAATTGTTCTTTTACATAATTTTTTTAATTTTTGATGTACAATGTGCGTCCTTCGAGGGTGGTACTCTATAGATTTACCAAAAATTACTACCAAAGACTCATGCATTGCAGGTTGTACTCTCACTTTCAGCTCCCCCAAGCCCTCAATTCAAAAGAGCCCTCCCTCAAGTCACTTCAAATAAAAAGCCCGTCTCTCTTCTCCCTCTCTCAAACACACACAAACACACACACTGACAGTCACTAATGGCGTCCTTAACTTAATTAGGGTTTTGTCAGACTCCCTGTCACCGAGCCACTTCTTCACCGAACAGAATGGAAGGAAGAAGACCGTATGGCACCTCCGCACCTTCGAGCGCCAGCAACGGCGGCGCCGCCTTGAAGCCAGCTCCTCCGCCTCTTCAACCTAATTACGGTTGCCGGAAAGTCCAGGTAGGTCCATACTCCTGGCCCGTTTGATTTTTGTACACGCTCAATGTTTGTGAGCACATAATTGTTAAACCCTAGCTGTTTCACTAGATATTGTGGCCCGTTGTGTTGTTAATTAGAGAGATTACCCAGCCTTGGAGTATATTGTGATGAAATTATGAAATTGTGAATGGAGCTAAGCGATGGAATAAGGGCTGTAGAGTGAAGTTTGGCTAGTTCATTGATCTATTCATGTTATTTAGTTCTAGAAGTTATTTTGTATTTTTGTAGTTCAAGAGTTTTATTTTAGAAAATCTCATTTTCTCTAGTCCAATTCTTAAAGCTGATTAATTAGTGTTTAATAGTAGAGTATGGTTATTTTTTTCCACTTTTGCATGTATCTAGATCTAGCTTATTGGTGGGCATCAACGGGGTCCTGCACCAGGAGAATTTTGTAATTCACCTCTATAAATATGTAAAGTATGAAAACCAATTGCATTCATCTTTGTTGGTTGATACAAGCACCTATTTATAGATTGGGAGGATAATTCAAATCTATCGATCATCTCAACCTAACAAATGATAAGTAATAACATCTTATCTATATTTTACCCTTATCCCATATCCAGAATGATCCAACACTATCTAACACCCCCCCCCCCCCCCCTCTCCCCCCTCTTCTCTCTCTCAAACACATGGTATTTTAAAGGAGTAAATACACTTTACCCCCTGTACTTTAGGCCGGTTGAATTATGGCCTCTTCTTCTTTAAAAAGTTGCACTAAACTTACCTATACTCATCAAAGTTGGGTAAATTCTAACTGGTGAAACAAATTCCTCTGAATTGTCAAAAGTACCCCTTTTTATCCACAAAATTTTCAAACCCCTGCCATTCTCTAACCTTTCTTGATCAGCCCCCCCTCCCCCATCTGACACAACACACACGAACTCACACATACACGAATTTATAAAAAACTCTCACACGCACAGAACACGTATGACTTCACACACACAGAATCACACAGAACAGACATGAACTCACACACCTTACACACGAAGACACACACTATCACCAGGTCATGGCCACCTCTATCGTACGCACCATCACCACGGTTACGGCTACCTCCGTACCCTCCCCACCATACCCACAACAGCCAGCATCGCGACGACCATACCCACCACCTCCTTCACGACGGCCACCGCCACTTCTACCGCTGCAGAAACCACCTCCACCGCCACCGCGAGACCGGGCCTCATTGACGGTGATGTCGCGTCCGTCAAGATCTTGCCTGTTCATCGCCTCGATCATGTCCTTCATCGACTACTCGTCTTTGAAAGTCACCATCTGAACCCCATTGATCTCCCAGTCTCCCGATCGTTAATGATCTTCACACCAAACAAACAGAAAATCATCAGATCTGAAATATACACGTTCAGTGTGTGTGTGTGTGTGTGCCAACGCAGGTGACTGTAATTGTGTGTTCAGCGTGTGTTGGCTGTGTGGGGTTACGGGGTTGGGGTTGGGAAGGGGTGTGTGTGTGCATGCAATGTGTGTTAAATGAAAAGGGTATTTTGGTCTTTAAAAAATATGAAACAATTCCTGCCCAAAAAAAGTGTTAACTTGGATGGAAATCGTCCAATTTATCCAATTTCGATGAGTAGAGTTAAGTTTGGTACAACTTTTTAAAGAAGAGAGGATCATAAATTCATAATACAACCGGCCTAAAGTACAGGGGGGCAAAGTGTATTTACCCCTATTTTAAATAAAAATTTCATATGGTTGCCAAAAGAAAAAATTAAGAGACCCAAATGTCCAGCAAGAATCTTCATAATTGCTCCATAGAGCATGCAACTCCAGCATGAGAGATCTCTTCACTATAATCCATACGGCAATGGAAGGCAACCCAGTTATCCATTATAGGACTGAAAGCAGAATGACGACATGTAGAAAAGCAGTGCGTAAGCACAAGGAAGTGTGAGCTGGAAGAGAAGGGCTCTTTGAGAACAATGAGATAATCAATAGAGTATACGAAATAGAAATTAGAAAATAGAACAATAAAAAAAAGGTAGTAAAAGCTTTTCAATCATCAGGAAAGAAGGATATAGAACAAGAGAATGAGTTAGAATTATATGCTTGAGAGAAAATCCGTAACTCTGGAAGATTATAAATGCATTAGTGGAGGAGTAGGAAAACGTAGAGAAACATAGTTGGCAAAGATATTTTTGGGGCTTGAAAACCTATTGGAGATCAAATGGGGGATGTCGAATACTTGTTTAAACCAAAAACCTACAAATCATAGTTTATTGCACCTAGATAAGAAAGAAACCTAGATAAGCAAGAAAAGCAAAAAAGAGATGGAAAAGAAGTATGTTGGCCAGGCGAATGGCGTGAGGCCGTCCGCCAGAATGCGGCTCTTGATACCACTTGAAACACACAAATAGAATTTCATGGATGCTTGGTTGAGTACAAGCACCTATATATAGGTGGGGAGGATAATTCATATCGACCAATTATCTCAGCCTAGCAATATTATCTCAAATGATAAGTAATAACATCTTATTTAAATTTTACCCTTTCTGAGATCTAGAATGATCTAACATTATCTAACCACCTCTATAGGTACAAAAAAGTTTGTTGGTTGAACGTAGTTTGTTGACCCTTGTGTTTTCTAACGATATCACTGACATTTGTTACGGTGGACTAGTGTAAAGGTATTGATGACACACAAGGTTGCATAGTCCAGGTTAGGTCATGTGACCTGAGTGATGGCGATGCGAAAGGGTAAGGCATTGACACGGTGAGGCAGTTTTAGGAGGGAGCTGCTTTTAAATTTTGATCAGCAAAGAAACGTTTGTTGGTGCCGTGTTATCACTTGTTCAATCTCTTGGCTTAGTTTTGGAATCTGCATATTTTGGCTTGTTTATCCGTGGATTCTCTACAGCAGATGTTATTTAGGTACTGGCTGTGTTTGTTTTGTGTGCCCGGTATCAAATTTCGTTGTTTTATGTTACTCTCTACCATCTATTCAATCTCGATTCTCTTCAATACCAGCATTATGCTTGATTTCTAATAAAAATGGTGAATTGGGGAAGTTGTAGGAGATTCATTAATGACCAGAATAATGTTCTTTGCTGCTGGGCAGCTCACTATTTTTTTGTTATGTAGGATTAGAACATCAAATGACATGGAAACAGACAAAGGAATTGCTAGTGTTGGTCAAAGTTCCATCGCCCTCTCAGCCTTATCCTTCATAGAATCATAAGCTTATCTCTGCCTCATCTTCAACTTGATGTGGTTTTTTTTTATTATGAATCAGCTGTTAGAAAGACCTCCAAAAACATGGATAAGCTAGAGCAGAATGGCGCACTGAAGTTTAGCCAAAGTAGTCTGTTGAAAGGAAAATTGTTTATCCAAAGCAGTCAAAAGTGGGCTCTAATACAAAGATGACCGTTTTCATATAGCACCATAAGTCAAATCCCTAATTGTTGATTAGGCTTCCTCTTGTTGTCCTTGTTTTACAGGTAAGCTGTTACGTAGAGTTTTAAGCTGAAAGGTGAATACAAATATCTGTGGGGATTGATAATTGTTTTTTGAGTGTGAGTAACCACGATCAATCCCGTAAAATATTCGTAAATACTTGAAATCTGATGTTCAGTAATGAAGTGTTCTTACACGAGCAATAAAATGTTCATATGTCATCTTATATCGAGCAACAGACACTATATGTTCGCTGTTTAGAATTTGGAGCAGCTGCTCATTTTGCTAAAAGTCATGTTTTACTTTTGGGGTAATTTTCAGGGAGCATTGGAGCACTTGGCATCAATTGATCTGATTGAGTTATGTAATGAAGCAAAAGTTGAGCATTGTCGGGCAACAAGAGACTTGAGAAGCTGCGGACGTAATGTTCAAAGCGTGTTGAGCTCGTGTGGCCATGCTTCTTTGTGTGAAGAATGCAGTCAACGATGTGATATTTGCCCATTCTGTAGGGTACCTATACCAAAGAATGGGAGTAGACTTCGGCTTCGCCTTTATTACGAGTGCATCGAGGCTGGTCTTATTTCGAAGAGATATGATGACAGATTTCAAGAGAAAGATGATGGAGACAGACAACAAACTGCTGATGTCCAACGTCTCTATTCTCTATTTGACGTGGCCATGGAAAACAACTTGGTTTCTCTGATTTGCCATTGTATCCTATTGTGGTGTTGTGATTATACCGTTATTCTTATAATCTAAACTTGGACAAAGTTGTCGTTTGTTTTTTGGTCGCTACATTTTGTATATAGAAGGAATATTTGCCAGTAATTGAGAACAGTAACAGGACAACAGTGACAGTAGACCACCAGCTATTCTTATAATTTAGCATAGAAGTACAACACTGGTTGTTTAATCATAAAATCTTCAGCCGTACTTCGTACAAAACTATTTCATATTGGAAGCCCTAATTTCCTTAATGGACTGCTTCAGATATTACAGATGTGTGTATGGATGAAAGTGCTGTGTCTAGTGATCCCGTTGTTGCTTTCTTGCTGGACGAAGTGGTTGTCAAAGATTGGTGCAAGCGGACATTCAAAATAATACTAACAGAGCTTCAAGGGATTTGTATCCTTTACCATTATGAAATGTTTTTCTTTATTTTGATGTTTTCGTATGTGGTTTTGTAATCTTTGACTTTCACGATAGATAGTCTAACAGTACTGGAGATGAAAGACAGGATGAGTTCACTTCTTAAGTCCTCAGTGAAGCTGGCTGGCATTTCTAATGTCCTCGAAGTGTTGGAATCCTCATTCAAGGGCTCTTTTTCAGCACACTTTAAAGATCTGCATCACCTACAGGAGAGTGTATCAAAGACGAAGCAGGTTTAAATTTGTAAAGCTATTCAATTTCAAGTATCAAGTGTTTTACATTGAGAAAAATGTGATGTATTGAGTCTGATCTGTCTTCTGTTTTTATGGTAGTTTTGTTCCAGATGATCGCTTCTATACTTGTAATTATACCTCTAAATAACTACTACTGCATGCTCCAAATTCCCGATGAGATAACAAATGTTGGTTTAAAATTGTGTGCTTGAAAGTGAAAAAAACAGTAACTTGATTGAAGTCTACGGTAATTCAGTTCTTCAGGTATCTGTATCATACGATAGTGTTCCACTTCTCCTTTCTGTATTATGGTGCAAGGTTGGTACCTTTTATTGTCTGTAATTTGCTTTGGCTCGTGTTTAGTCTTAAGTTGCTTCAGGATATTGGTTACCTTTCCAAGTTTTGATTGAACTTTTAGGTTTTGATGACTAGATAAGCACATTATTGTCAATAAGTTCCTTATCTTTATTGTTTGTATTCGTGGTTTTCAGCACATGGAGATGATACTTTGGTGTCTAAAACATCAGTTTCTTGAGAATATCAGGTCTTGGCATTCAAATTTCACATCATGGCGTTCTATTGTCCGTGAAAGAAAATCAGCTGCAATTAAGCGTTCATGGCCAGATTCAATAAATCACCCCGTGGAGTCCACTGGGCCAGGTGGTTCTACGCTCTTTATTGAAGATGCGTTGTCAAATATTGACGTAGAACAGGAATATACTCGTGAAACGGGCGATGAATCAGAGATTGCATCACTGCAGAAGGAAGGGGGCTCTTCATTTTTCCGGTCTAAGATAGAGGGAATGGCAGGATGCTATCCCTTTGAACATCTGCGAGATGCGATTGACATACTTTTTTTACGTGGAAGTTCAGATATGTTGGTAGCAAAGCATGCAATCGTATCCTTGCCATTGACATCTAAATCTTTTTGATGGTTCACTATTCTTATTGAGAGAGTGTTTTTTTCTTTTATATATGTCTAATTGGTAATTACCCATCTTTGCATTTAATGGGACTTTCATGGGCTACGTGTGTAGCCTTTTCCCAATGAGGACAGGATTTGCTTGCAGGTCTTGGTACAATATCCAAGAGATATTACAGACCAGGCTATCTGCCCAGCTGATTTTCTTTTTGTTACTCTAATTTGTTGTTTCTCCTTAATTTGGATACAGTTCTTGTATTACCTGTATGATCGGCACTGGCCTGTACCTGATGAAAAATGGAGATATGTTATTGATGACTTTGCGGCTACCTTTAGCATAACCAGGCATTCGTTACTGGAATCTTTAACCTTCTACCTTTTGGACAATAACACTGATGAAGCTATGCAGGTAATTTTTCTTTTTGTTTTAGGTTCTCATTGTTTTTAAATGCCGATTTTACTTTCTGTTTGGCTGCTACATTTAGTATCAAATCCAAGAATACCTATGTCAATTTAACATTGCGTTTTTGGTGCTTCTAAAATCTTATGTCGTTCTATGCTTGCTAAATGTTACTAAAAGTTTAAAACGATACTAAAAGTTTAAAACGATACTAAAAGTTTAAAACGACACGTTCAAGAAGCTACGTCTTCAGAATGTACAATCTAGTTAAGTTGAATTCTTTTTCGGCTGTTATAATCAGTTTTAGCTTTATATGATTTAAATCTGATGAGGAGCATCTTAGTTTCAATTTCTTTATTATATTTTCAAAGCTTTATTTAGTTTCTTTTGAGGCTGAAATAAAGCTCTACTTTTTAGTTTTCATACTTAAAGTATAGCTTAGTAATCCGGGTTAGACATGTTGGCTGCCCTTAGCAGCCATTTTATCCTTCATTTATGCCAAATCATTTACCACCAATAAGCTAGAGGTCACTGTTCAAATTGTTTCCACCACAAGTTATTATTATTTCTCCCGACACATTGACCTGTTAAAAATAATCTGTTCCTTACTCAGAATTTCTAGAAAGTGGTTAGCTGTTTCAACTTCTTCCCAGTTTCGTCACCTATACTCGTTAAAATGTGTATGCTTTTTGTTGCTTAGGAAGCCTGTCGCCTTCTTCCAGAAATCTCAGGCCCAACAACGCATCCTAAGGTCGCCCAGGTTCTCTTAGAAAGGGAAAATCCTGATGCAGCACTGATGGTTCTACGTTGGTCTGGGCGTGATGGTGGAGCTCAACTGGTTTCACTTGGTGAGGCTGTCACTGCTGTTCGAGTGAGAGTGGAGTGTGGACTGCTGACAGAAGCATTTATGTATCAAAGGATGCTCTGCACTAAAGTTAAGGAAAATAAGCCAAGGCATGAGTCATCTCGGGATTCTTCAGTTGAATTAAAGGAAGAGGGTCAGGCTTGGATTAATTGGGTGGAGACACTGGTGACTGAACTTTGTTGTCTTTGTATTCGGAGGAACTTGGTGGATCGAATGATAGAATTGCCATGGAATTCTGATGAGGAGAAACATCTCCACAAATGCCTTTTAGATTTTGCAACAGATGACCCTTCATCAACTATCGGGAGTCTTCTTGTGGTGTTCTATCTACAGGTACTATAAAGATATTGTATGCATGCATAATGTATGGTAGACATATGCACAGTCACTCACGCGCATATGTGTACATATGTGATTTCTTGAAGTTGGAACGCAGTTTTTTCTTAGTTGAGATTCCCTCGTATGATATGTGGTATTGGGATCTCTGGAAATCCAAGCTCATTATCTGATAGTACTTGGACTTTCAGGCCGGCTATGTTATCTTATGCGCTCTTGGTAACTGCAGGCAACTAAAAGGGACTATAAAATATTTATGCGTGGGTCATCTCCTTCTGCTTGGCACATACCGTTACTTACCAACGACTAGTCATGCTCATCTTTAGAACTTATGCACTATCTACTTCCTGCCAAACGAAAGAAGCTAAATGTACGATAAAAGAACTTGGTGCATATCCTGTATGTCATGATACAGTATGCTGATTATGTTCTTCTCCAGCATTTTTTGCAAACTAACAAGACTTGTGGGCAAAGTGCTACTTTCGGCTACCGTATCTAAGAGTAGTTGACTCAATTTTGGGTTTTGACGAATTAGATATGCTGAACAGCATGATCAATACTATGTTTTACAGGCTGTTGCATATTGGGGAAAAGCTGTACCCTTTTTAAAGAAACCAGAATGCCAACCTCTCAATTCAACTGAGCGACCACTCTTGCACCGTAAACTAGTTCCAAAATACTATCAAGCTTTGCTATTTCCAGTCGTGAGCAATTCCTTTGGTTAAGTTTATCGTTTGCCCACACAATTTGTTTGATTGGTTATGCAAGGTTGGAGTACTTATTAGCTTATCTAGCATAGTTCAGTCCACGCTTTAAAAAGGTATTGACGAGCTTTAATAGATCTGGTCTTTTCTATTGGGTTTGAGTGAATATATACCTTCAGTAAGAAGCTATCTCTTCAACTTTGAAGGAATACTATGGCTGCACAATGCTCCAAAACTACTTCCCACTTCATCAATCGTGCTCTTGTTCTTTGGGTAACATGTACAGCAATATCTCCTTGTGCATTAGGTATTTTTTGCCAGTTCATATATAACACCCTTCTTGAATCCCCAACTTTGCGCAAGCTATGGTCTTACCAATTAGACAAATGTCTTTAGCTGTAGCATAGACCATTGCACCTTCTCCTATAGAATTGTCAGAAGCACATTTGTTATTAAAGCCGATTTTTTGTAACGCCCAGTTGTAACATGTAATCGACTGCTCGTCTCATCAATATTTCTCACCTTAGTTTTTTTTATCACATTAACATACTTGTAGGAATTGTTTCCCGTGAAGAACCCACCACAGCATTACTGCCCGATAGGCGATAACATATGAAACCCTGTAGCACCGTGTCTGTGAAACTGAAGAAGAAAAGTAAACATATTGCCAGCGTGCAACCTATGGCATACATCCCAGTGCGTTGAATCAGGAATCTTTCACTTGTGCCTATTGTGCGTGTTTTGCAGCGTGTCAGCTATGATGCGTGGCAGACGTGGCCCAAATGGTGTTTCTGTGCTACCAACAATGCGTAACAGAATCTTTTAATCTGTGATTTCGAAGATTAGATGGAGTAGAATCAGATGATGAAGTTGCAATATTAGTGTGATTTGATTTAGGAACAGTAGATTTCTATATTTTTAAGTTAGATTAGCAACTGTTCAAAGAGTTGTTGGAATCAACTGTAGAAAATTCTAATAGTGGAAAATCTATTTTTATAGACTTGGAAAGGATAGAATGTTAGATCATTTTGGGACCATATCGTTACCTTTTGGTCTCATTTTTATGTGGCCGTTAGAAGTTCTTTCACTTCAATGACCTCTTCATTTCACCTCCTTGGTGCTGCTTGAAAGCTCTGCACACTGATTTTGTCCCTTGCAAGTATTTGGTTTGACATGTCGTATTAACTTTATGCATATGATTTGTTCCATTGTGAACTGACTCGGTCATTTTCAGCGCTATCGATACATTGAGGCATACCAAGTTGATCGTAAAGTTCAAAGCCTGGAGGAGGATTTCATCTCTAAGAATTCTGCCAGCGAAGCTGTGGCATTCAGAATGAGATCAGCTAGTCACTGGAGAGCAGGATTGGTTGTAAGTACTAACTACTGATTGAATCTCTCTCTCCCTGTCTGTAAATACAGTTAGGCAAGCCAGGGAGTCGTGAAAAGATGACAAGTGTGTTTCAAGTTATGATTTCTAATCTGCTCTTGTGAAAGTTGCTGCTCTGGTTATTAGGAAATTGGTAATGAGAATGATTAATTGGATAATATAGTAAATAGCCCCAGGGATGTAGAACAAAGGAGTATCCCTGCACTGAGGTAATGATGGTGATTTTCAGATCTTGCAGAACATAATGTTAGTATTCAAAAGAACACATTTGTATGCATTGTAATGCAACCCACAAAGTGCACAAGGGACCTACTACTATGTGGGTATGGTAGGGTTGGTTGTACGCAGCCGCTACCGACTTTGCGTAGATGCTGTTTCCGTGTTTTTGAGCTGTGATGTGACCTTCAAGTCACTATGGAAGGACTTGCCATTTCTGCACCAATGCTCGCCCAACCTGCTAAACAAATTCTATGATTAGTTTTCATTAACGGGTCCTTCCTCTTATATGTAGCATCAAGACACTAACAAGAGAAGCCTAAAGTGTAAAAGCTACTATTTTTTCATTGAACAAACTTGATTTAACATCTTTCTGATTCACTTCGATGCAAAGCATTTGAGGTGGCTCGTTAATGATCCTCCTTCAGAGGTCTTTTTGCAGGTTATTTGTGGACCTGCATACTAGGTATTTAAGACAAAAAAAAAAAGGTTTCTTCCTTTGTAGCCTTTTGGGAGTAAAGAAGGGGGGTGTGGCTAGGGATGCTCAACACTAACTGATGTCACTTCCCTAAAATTTTGAGAGGCTTTTTATAGATATCTAATTGAAAAAATGGAAGGTAATTTTGTTTGAAGTGATGATTAGAAGCCTGAAGTAGAACAATCTTTCAAAAGCTGTATAAAATCATAATTCTTTTTCAAAAGTTGTATGAAATCATAATTCTTTTTGATACGCTCACTGGGCTTCTTCAGGACAAGAGCATACAGTTGTTGCCAGAAGTCCAACAACAGCAAGTAAAGGCTGGAAAGTTACCAGAGCATGTCTCTCCTGGTGTTGGAGTTAGTGCTGCAGCAAATTCTGACATTCGTGAAGTACAGGAACCAATTTTGACCAGTTTATTGGTCCCTTCTTCTGTAAATACTATGCCTCTTCATCAGGTCGATAATGCAATTCCTTCGTTGAGACCTGCAGTTTCCGACAGTCCATCGAGATTTGGTGGATCTGTCAATATTTTCCATCATGAATCAAGGAGCTATGGTTCCTCAGCCATTACCGGTGTTGGCATTTTTAACAGTGCAGAAAGAGGACCTAAAGCACCAAATGGCATCAGCACAAACTTCAGATTTACTGACTTCTCAACTCCTGCAACTCATCGTGTTAGTCCTATGAGAGAGACGCCGCTAAAAGAATTCAACAGAAGTTCATCAAGAGTTCCTCAGAATAGCTACCTCCATTATAATCGATTCAATGGGATCTCTCCGGACAAAAGGCAAAATGGATTTAGTGACCGATTTCGAAATACTGGTCCGTATTCGCGCAGGGTTGCAACTAATCCTGTAGCTACGGTCACCAGCAGCCAAGTCATGTTAAACGATTCTGCCCAAGACTCGTTTCTAGATATATCTGATAAGCATGTGCCTTCTGACCATCCTGATATATATCCGAGTGTGGCTCCTGGTGATTTGATGGATGTCTCTTGGAGGTAAATCTGTCAGCCCTTTGTCTTTCCACTACCAGTCATGTACTTTCTCTTTGCTTGCAACATAATATGTGCAATTCGCCAAAAAGATTTAGATAATTGGTGCTGCGTGCAAGTTTATTCATTTTTGTCCTCATTCTCAGCCATGAAGAGGACATAAATGCAAAGGGTGCACCGAGATGGAGATCTGACGACGCCAGCGAAGACGAAGAGCAGCATAGTCATGACAGACTAGGAGTAGCTTCTTATAACACGTCCACAAGGGGAATTAGAAAAAGTAGGTTTGCCAGAAGATGATGAAGAGTTTCTGGTTTGAGTTGAAATTAAAATTGGACCTTCCCGTGCTCCCCCTTCAGGTGGTCGGGAGTGGGAGACGCCGTAAGAGCACTATTTAAGCCTTGGCTGATGGCTGTTTTGTTGGCAAGCGAATCAGGGGCCTCGTGAAACTGGCAAGCCATCGCTTATGAGGATGAGAGTTGTTGAAGGAGTCCTTAGTTCTTCCTCATCGTTTTGTCATAACTTGTATCACACATGTATTCTAGTTACTCTTAGAAGAGCATCCCTGCAGAGTTGGGCCAGATTTTGTAATCCAAGAAAGCAACTCAAATTGTCTCTATCTTTCAAATTTGAGGTTGGAGTAAATACACAGATCCGATAGTTCTAATATTCTTGTGATCAATTGGTTCACATGTTACTCTTGGTCTTGTGGTTAGAATTGAAAATATGAACATGGTGATTGTACAGGTCAAATGGCTGTTCGTCAAAACAACAAACGGAAGTAGCAAATGATGCATGTTTCCTAGTACATTCAGTGCTAGGAAAAGTGCTTTGCTGTGGCAGAAAACTTGAACAAGAAAAGTAAAATTTTATTCTTTGGCGAACAATGAAAAGACTGACCTGCCTCCCCTCCAATACACACGTAAGTACTGCATACTTGCATTTCACTGGAAGAGCAGGTAGTCTTTCAAGGCAGTTGCACCAAATAAAACATCACCGCTCTCGCATGGTCGATCATAGGCAATAAATGTTGAAAAAAGAAGAACGAAAAACATAGACGATGCCTGTGTAACGGGGAGCGGAGGATAGTGCTGAATTGTTGTTAGAAAGATGCTCTCTAACATGTAACTTATTTGAGTGCAATCTTGTGTTGTAGATCCTTGGTTAGTTTCAGGCACGACAGGATCACCAAAAAAAAAATAAAAAATTTTGCTACACAGCCGAACAACTCCTGTTTAATGCTGAATCTTCTTTGGCCATACTGTTCAAACCTGATTTTTGTAATTAAGAGATATGTTCAAAGAGCTCTTTATAATTTTCGATATGAATGTGACATGTTAGTGTAATTCTTCTGATTTCTTAGAAGGTAGAGTAGTAACTTTGTAACTAATAAATCAAACTCTTGCTTATCTGATAATTTGGAAAGTAGGATCGCCAACTCTTGTAACCAATAATCTAGCTTTTTTATTAATGCAATTCCATGAGCGAAACGGGAAAATAAAAAATTAATAACATCCCACCTATTGTAGTTGCCTCTAAGGGCACTACCGTAACTTTTAGAGTCTCATTTGAATTTTTGGAGATAAAGATGGGGAGTGTGGGTTTGTGTAGTGGACAATGGGGGCAGCCAGCCGGTAACCGTTTTAACCGCCACTTTCAAATCAAACTCTACAAAACTAAACGTTGCATATTGTTCGGAAAAACTCAGAGAAGAAAGGAAATTTCTGTTGGCAAAGGTGTTCGTTCTGCAGGAAATCAGATTTCTTTCATGGGGGTTCGCGGAGCGGAAGACGAGTTGAAGAAAGGGCCATGGACTGCCGAGGAAGACGCGGTACTGATACATTTCGTGACGAAAAATGGCCCCAGTGGTTGGAGCTCCATTCGATCCAAGGGCCTGCTGCCGAGAACCGGAAAGTCGTGTCGCCTCCGATGGGTCAACAAGCTTAGACCCAATTTGAAAATGTAAATTCCTCCCTCCCAACTTCATTTTTCTCACTTCAATAATATTTAGGGGAAGTTTCGTTTCCAATGCACTTGTTAGCGACAAATGAGACGTGAATCAAAGAGTTTTGCTCATTGACCAATGCTTGGTTCTTGAGAGTTTTTTATGGCTGACAGATTTACTTGATGTTGGTTCAATGTTGTGAAAATGAATCAGTGGGTGCAAGTTTTCCGCAGAGGAGGAAAGAGTGGTGCTAGAGTTGCAAGCAAAGTTTGGGAACAAGTGGGCGTCCATAGCATCATTCTTGCCTGGAAGAACAGATAATGATGTGAAGAATTTCTGGAGTAGCAGGCAGAAGAGGCTGGCAAGGAGTCTACAGTCACCTTCAAAGCCCAGCAGGCCCATGAAGAACAAGGGAAAAACCTTTGCTGTTGATGAAATGCCAACTTTGCAAGTAACTAATACTTCTGTACGTATGATTCACGTAGTTTCCAAAATGTCAGAACTTCATAGCAATTTCTCTTACGAATCCATTCATTGTCCATGCCAAAGTATTTGAAGTGTCTATTTCTAGGCATTCCATGGAGTGATGAAATTCACTGCTCTTGCGCCAATTACTAATTGCCTCTTAAATAAAATTTCTTTTTGCAATTGTGTTTTTTTTTTTTGGTACAACGGAAATAGAAATGAAAGACATACTACTTGGAGGGCCTCACATGAGCCACTCCATACAGATCAGCCAAAATAAGGCTAGACATATCACTAGGTGCTTCACTAATACATACATACTTCTCGTTTTGTCTAACACCGAGGTTTTGCAATTGTGTTAAGTTTTTGTCATTGCCAATATGATTCTTGTTGTTTGTTTGTTTCATGTGTTTAAATCGTACACCCGCTTATTGTCATGAACTCATTGTGTGGGCGCCTAACGCTGATGTGCGAATATTGATGTAGACGTTGGATCACACAACGGGCCTGACGTGTAATGTAATATAACACTAATCTTTACACCTATCCTAACATCGCCCAGACATTGGGAGATCTATTGAAAAAAAAAGGGCATGGTGGTCTCATTAAGATATAACCGGCCCAATCTGTTTGAGACGGGTTCATGACATTATGATTTACTTTCTTTCGTGTGTGAGCTAGAAGACGAAAAAATATTTTTACAAAGCGAGTAAGGTGAATGCTAAACTGTCTGTCAATAGCAATTTATTTCCTAAGCAACCATATTCAGCATCACTCGTACGATTTGTTTCTGTGAGTGTAAATTTGTGCTCGTCAGAGTGTCGTTCGAACATCATCGGCATAGTCTTATGATAGTTTGCTCTGCTTTCAGGCTCCTCTGCTAAGTTGCACTCACGAGGAAGAAGGGTCATCCTCGGCGTGCCAGCCTTGCTCCTTTTCATCCATTGCCAACACCATGATGACAAAAATGGCGGCACTACCAGAACTGACGAACCCGAATCTTGTCAACACGATCACAAGCATACCCTTACTTGACCAAATCACACAGATGGCCGCAAAACCTTTGTATGATGACCCTCAAATCGGCATTTCTTTCACTCAACTCCCAATCTCGCCGGAAACCCACGAAGGCTACGGCGTGGGGCTCGGAGATTCCAACTTCTCCGACGTGTTCATGAATCAAGAAGCTCCCGAACTGCTTGAAAATGCACCGGTGCACAAGATAATTGGTTCGCCACTGGATTTCATGGATGCAACTCCAGGCTGCGATGTTGGGAGAGTCGGTGGTGATCATAGTCTCGTAAACCCTGACAGTTTCTTCGACGATTTCCCGGTTGACATGTTCGATTACATTGAGCCTGTCCCAAGCTCACCTGCACAGTGAATCGTTGGTCTGAAATGTGCCATGTTTGCTCAACGAAAGGGAAACTCCTGCCTAATCTTTTTTGCGATGTTACCATGTCGCCTATGGCGAACAAGGGGTGTTATATATCTAGAATTATCGTATCTTCCCTATCAAATGTTACGCTCAATTTTCGTGTATATCATTTCATAGTCACCCTCTTTATTGCCTTTTCTCAATCAAATATACAAATTCGTTTAGATGAAGAAAAAAAAAATTTGCTAGAAAAGAGTGCGTTAATCTTCTAGTTTTATTGTGACACGTAAATTTGTATCTATATTTGTATCTAGACTTTAAATAAAAAAGAATACTATTTTTGGTATAACACTTTTTTTTGTGTCATTTAAAACAAAAAAAGAAAAAAAACTATCGAATGTCAAGAGTCAATATTTTAAATAAGTAGTTATCATGGTATAAGCAATAAGTGTGCGAAAATGAAATTTGTAATATGATATTTTTATAAAAGCAAGCCTTGCCTTTAGAATATATTTTGACTATATTCTTTAATGAATTTTGAATGGTCTCATGTTTAACAATAAAGTTATTTGAATTTTGTTTAAACATTAAGTATGATACGTAAGCGTTTTAAACCGTGAAGAATGAACATGTCTTTAAGGTTATTATTTACTATTTAACATTTTTGTTCTGTGTCATTCTTTAAAAAAATTCTCACAGTACCAAGTGGCACAATTTTAGATGGTTATGTAACACCAAAAATAATTTTTTTAATTATATTTATACTACTTATTAAGAAAAAACCATAATTTAATGTAACACTATTTTTTATATTACATAATTACTGACTTAAATATTGACACTTGACACTAGGAAATTCTTTTAAGAGATGATACAAAATAAAAAATTAAATAATAAAATAACTACTTTAAGTACATATTTGGTTTTCACATCTTAACACTTATATATCATGTTTAATTTTTTTAACAAATTTTAATTTAACAACTCTACTTTTGCACATGAGACCATTTAAAAAATTCATTAAAAAATGTAATGAAAATATATTCTAAAGGCCAAGCTTGATATTAAAAAATATTAAATTATTAACTTTATTTTTATACACGTATCGCGTATTTCACGATAACTCGTATAATATATATAAATAAAAAGATAGATATAAATATGGCATTCTAAAAAATTAAATTAAAATAAAATTTAAAGGCTAATATTATAAAAAAATATCATAAAATTAACTTTATTTTGGGGTCGCATCGCGTGTATCACCCTCCCTTCAACAGATCTGTTGATCCAATTCCCACTAGTTTAGCAATAGTTGCAGAGTTTGGAGGAGGAGGAATATGGAGAAACCACTCGAACTTCCGATCATCGACCTCTCCTCTCCTGATCGTGTAGCAACCGCCCATTCCATCCGCCAGGTCTCTCCTTACCCCCTCTCTGAGCTCGTGCGCGCACACACACATATCATGTTTGTACTGCCAATCACTACTTGATAGGAGTAATTTAGAGTTCACGCGTGCTGTTTCACTCGTATTCTTTACAATTCATGCACTCAATTCATCGGTGAGTCGGTATACCTAGGGTTCTGTTTTCCGCAGAAACTAAAGAGCCGCTAAAAGTTGGTGTTTAGCTATTTAGTTTCCGTACTGTCTTTTTTCGTTAAGTAGTTGAAAAAGCGCTAATTAAACCGCTTGGGTAACTCTAGCTTCCGTTGGTCCTTTGACTTTTGGCAAATTTCTTGGACGGATTTAGTACTTTGTTAATATGAAATGGAGCTGAAATTAGATAAGTTAAATCATTTTTGGCAACTCCAAGCTGGGGTAAAAGCAGTCCATAAGGTTTACGTTTACATGTTACTAAATCTACACTAGGAATAAGGCAAGACGGAGACAA
The DNA here is from genome assembly GCA_033065855.1 of Escallonia rubra. Classification (NCBI taxonomy): domain Eukaryota; kingdom Viridiplantae; phylum Streptophyta; class Magnoliopsida; order Escalloniales; family Escalloniaceae; genus Escallonia; species Escallonia rubra. Next base: position 26,441 of record JAVXUO010001499.1, on the reverse strand, counting down.
TACATTGAAATGGAGGGAGCAACAACATATGTACTGCGTACCATGTCTCAACGAATTCATCCCGGTAGATATATAGTAGCCGAAATTTACCAGATTCTGTGATGACTTTGATCTATTATATAGTAATATGTATATAGACTTCATTTAGAGTCAGCTTCTCCAATTTATACAAATGCCCCTTGTTTGCAAACAATTAGGATGTCATAAGCCGGATGTACTTTTCTAAGTCAAGGTTCTAGCATTTTCTTCGTACTCTATATAATTCTATTTTTTTTTCCTTTCTTTTTTGCTAAAAAATGTGTAGGCATGCATAGACTATGGTTTCTTTTACCTCGTAAACCACGGGGTAGAGGAAGAGTTGTTACAAAGAACTTTTGATGAAAGCAAAAAGTTGTTCTCGCTCCCTCTTGAAGAGAAGATGAAGCTGTCTCGCAAGGAATACAGAGGTTACACGCCACTCTATGCTGAGAACCTTGATCCTTCTTCGAGTTCTAAAGGTTTGCAAGTAATTTGGTGTCATGTTTACCTTGTCAATTTTTGTGTGTCCACAGATACAAGCTCATAGTTATCTAAAAGCATGTGCTTCCACTAGTGTCATTTACTGAATGCTAACTGGAGGGAGTGCTGTCTGTTTGTGTATATGCATGCATGTGTCCCCGTACGCTCATGTGCCTTATTTATTTAGTCGTCACTGCTTTTAGCTATATCCTTTTCTGCACTAACCAGGCTTTTCAAATATACGATTTGGCGAACTGTTCATGTCCCTTGATATTTCACGAAAGCTACTGATGTTAACAAATTGTTTGAGATATTTTTTGAAACATAGTGCCACTTGATTAGAAATTCTGAGCTTAAAATACCGGCACTATCTGTACTCAAAGTAACTTTTCTGGCCAGAAACTTTTGCCCATCAATTTTATATTTAGCATGCATTGAGTTAGAAGCAGGAAACTCCTCGTATGGTAACGCTTCTGCTCGGAAACTCGCTTTTGCAATCCCGAGTTAGAAGCTCCATGGTATCCCGTCCCAAGCTAACATGGAAACTTGATCCTGTCAGCTGGATAAAGATGCATGGAGCAGTGAGAAAGTACCTGAAAATCAAGCCTTTTACAACTCAATTCCTTGTTTCCCTCTTTCTTTCTTCAAGTCCTTAAAGTCTCCTTGTCCGTTACTGACTATCCTCATCGAGAGCACAAAGCTTGCCAATTAGTGCTCTCTTTCTCCCCCTCCCCCCCTCTCTCTCTCTCTCACATTCATTTTTGGCCCCATGTCTAACCCTATTTAACGGAGAGGTGCCTCATAGATATGTCTCGAGAAGTGAACAGCAGTAGCAAAAATACTTTTACCTTTGTTATTATCAAAGGCAAGTAGCTTGTAGCCACTTGATGTGATGAGTACAAAGTAACAATTCACTGTCGCTTATGGTATTTTCAAGGAGAAAGGTATGTACACCAAAATAAAGTGTAACATATTTAAACTAAATAGTAATAATCTTTACGCATTTATTTATTCAAGACGCTCCCAATCTTAGATTCTTCAAGGTGCTTACGCTCCCCTGCCCCCGCCCTCTCTTCATGCAACTAAGGTTTATACTTTATGGAGAATGTTCGACTTGTCAGATAGGTGATGCTTCAATGTTTGTTTTATTTTGTGTTTAATTGATTCATGTTTTGATTGAGCCTAATGGTAAAGGTGAAGGAAGCCTGGTCATGATTCTTTAGTGTATGTTGAAAAGCAGGTGACTCCAAAGAAACCTTTTATGTTGGTCCCTTAGACGATAGAGATCATCTAAATCAGTGGCCTTCAGAAGGTACATGTTCTTGTACAAGAGCATACTTTTATATTATGTACCCTGCATGCAATGTGTAATTGGCATGGATTTTTCCTTGCTAGAAAATTACAGAAGTACTACCCTCGTGGAGAACCGTAATTGGGACATACCATAAAAAGGTCATGTAAGTGATTAGGTGATCTTCAATGTTTAATAGATCGCTGGTGCTGTATGCTCATGAACTTATAGTTCACATCCATCTGCATTGGTCTTTGGTCTATGTTATGAAGTTTTTTTTTTTTTTTTGAGGTTAATTTCATATTTCCTTGTTGATCATGTAGTTTGGCATTCCTCTTGGTGGTTTTTATCTGTATATCTGTCCATGTGCTTGTTGTGATTCTGGTACCATTTTTTGTGGTGGTGGTGGTGGGTGGGTGTGTGTGTGTGTGGGGGGGGGGGGGGGGGGATAGGGAACGTTGGAGTTGCCTGTGAAAGGTGTTTGTTGCCACCATAAGCTACTTTTCTGGGGATACCAATTATTTTAAGTCGGTGCTCCAGTTTGTAGTGGACTGTGATATAGTTTTATTCTTTATGGCAATTTCTCTTGTTTGGCGAATGTTACTTTTTGGACAGCATGATTATATGACTTCCTTATGGTTCTTCTTCTGTCCCTAAGGACTGCTGGGATAAGGTTGGTCTCGTTGGTCGCTTTGGCTTTGAATTTGGATGAAGACTTCTTTGAGAAAGTGAGAGCCGTAGATAGACCCATGCCTGTTCTCCGCCTGTTGCATTATCCAGGTTTAGTTCCTTTTTATCTTGTTGTATAAACTGATATTGTTTGTTTCGGGGGCTAATATTGTCCACCAACCCAACCCCTCCCGGCCGCTCCCCACATCTTGAATTTGTTTTTGGTACTTATATATAGACCTGGCAAACGGTTCGACCCGCGCGGGTACGGGTAAAATCCGGCCGGATACGGATAAAAGCGGGTCGGGTAATTTTTACCCGATTTTTTCCGGGTAGAGATTTTCAGTGCCCGTACCCTACCCTGACGGGCCGGGTATTACCCGCGGGTAAATTAATTAATTTTAATTTTTTTATTGACAGATATATTTGTTTTTTTTCCTTATCAATTACCCCTTAATTATTTTTTCATCTTAATTATTTTTTATCAGCAGATGTCAATCTCAATTCTCACTTCCGATCCAACCCAATCATCTCAACTCCCAGACTCCAAACACAGTAACCCTAATATCTTTATCTTAAGTCTTAACACAACTACTAGCAAAATCACCTACCAAATAATCTAAGTCTTCCTAAGTCTGATCTGAAGAAGTTAATAAATACAAAAAATTAACACAATCATACAAGCAGATCTGTATAAATAATACAAGCAGATCTGTAAACATAAACATAATACAAGTCTGAAAAATAAATTATCACGTAAGCAAAAAGCCAAAAACAATATTCGATCGGAGACGACTTTGGTCTCTGCCATAAGTTTCTCTTTCCAGATTGGTGGCGACGGAGCTTGACAGGGACGATGGACGGTGGCGACAGAGCTTGACAGGGACGGTGGTGACGGAGCTTGACAGGTACGGTGGTGACGGAGCTTGACAGGGACGATGGACGGTGGCGACGGAGCTGTCGCGGCGGAGTTGTGCCTGATCCATGGCGGATCTGATCGGAGACTGGAGGCGGATGTGGCGACGGAGCTTGACTGATGATGGACGGCTTTGGACGCCGTGAGTTGAAGTGGCCGTCGATGGATCCGAATGGTGAGCTGGAGAGAGCGATGTCGTGAGAGAGAGAGGGAGGGAGGGAGGCGCAGATGGAAGAGAAAGGGAGGGAGGCGCAGATGGATAGCAGAGAAAAGAATGAATTGAAAAATGAAAAGCATGGAAACCCTAAGAAGGGTTATACTTATATAGTAAAAAAATCGGGTAGCCCGGGTAGCCCGTATCCGACCCGCATTTACCCGGAAATTACGGGTCGGTTCGGGTACGGGTCAAATTTCAGCGGGTACTGAATATTGGTACCCGTACCCGGTATTTTGGACCGGGTACGGTTCAGGTAACGGGTACGGTCCTCTTTTTGCCAGGTCTACTTATATACACAAGGTAATTCTCAATATCAACTTCATGTCTTCTGCGAGTTTCGCATATTAGGTTTATGATTGAAGATAACCAAAGTGAAAAAGAATTTTTTTTTGGCCTGTTAGGCTAAATTTCTACAATGCTGATGCTTTTTAAGTAAAAGTGGAAGCAGAAATTGGTTACACTACCATTACGGCAGCTTGTTAATGATTTTACCTGTAGTTTCTTCTCTTCACAACGTGGGGTAAGATTTTGTACATCTAACCTTCCCCTTACCCCATTCATGGGAGTTTGTTCTCCAAAAGATAATATTAAAACTTGGACTGACTGCCCTTGGCAGTTTGGGCTCCTATTTAGCCATAGTGGGGATTTCTCGTCTTTTCTTGGTCGTACAATCACTTCAAGCTGTGGAAATAACTAATAACATGCTCCAAGTCCTTGGGTTGTTGAACAAAAGTCACCACACCAGAATGGATAATAATAAGTCCTCCATCTTTTTATGCTTTTGGAGAGCTTCCTCTATGAAGGAGACGGAGACAGGGGTTTTACCCTTTTTTCGTGTTGTGACCTAGAGGTTGTGGGTTTGAAACACGAAAATTCAACCTTTTCGCAAAGCGGTAAGTACGTGTTTGGATGATGAACATAGAAGTGTCCAATAGATCAGAATCCCTCCACTTTATATTTCCCTCGTTTTGAGTTCCCGTGTTGAAACTCCTAGTTTGGGCACTTGGACTGTATATTGGACAAAGGGTGTTTTCGGACCAGCTTCACATTCAGTGATACAAAATGCTTTAGCAAAATTTTGTTGAAAGCTTTGGCAATACCTAATCATAGCTTGATTCGAGAGCTCCTCTTGTAACATATGATTTAGAATAGAAGTCAGCCGTTGGTAGGGTTTGAAAACTGGAAAATAAAGTTCAAAAAATGCTGAATCTGCTTCATGATCTAATTACATGGAAGGTGCATGGTTGGAGGAAGGGCATAACATGAGGAGCATGTAGAAAGGTGAATGACGTGAAGGCGGTGAAGCACAAATATTACGCTTCTTCCTCGTATCCCTTATGGGGATATGGAAAAAGCTCACTCTAGACTTGTTGATTGAGATGGGCATTTTGGATCCCCAGATTCCTTCTGCAACCCCTTCTAGAAGTTCTCAAATACCCTTTCTACAAGCCAAATAGTGCATTCCAATCAAAATTTTCTTCATCCCAAACGCTGCTCTTGCGTGAGTTCCTACTAGGCCACATATTTGAGGAAGAATCCTTCGCATGTGAGAGTGTCATAACAGTAAGTGCCTTACATGGTGGCCATCTCTGTGTGCATGTTTGTGTGTTTTGTCTTTGGAGAAAGGGAGGGGCAGGGTGGGGAAGGGAGAGGTTGGACTTGGAGTATTGACTTTCCAATGTTCAATTGGATTTGGCCCTTGTATGTTCACAACTGTTCTGTAATTCTGATTTCAGGTGAGTTATGTTTCTCTGAGGACGAATTTTGTGGTGCTTCTGCTCATTCGGATTATGGAATGATTACTCTACTGGCAACAGACGGTGTCCGCGGACTTCAGGCATGTTTGATATTTGTGTGATCGTTAATGTGATTCCTTCAGATGCTCATACTTGTAAAAGGTAGGGCTAATCAGATATACATTGTTAATAGGTCTGCAGAAAAAAATCTAAGCAGCCACAGCTCTGGGAAGATGTGCGTCATATCTCTGGGTGAGTTGTGAGTACAAACTTCTTATGTTAGATTTTTCCCTTCGAGTTTGTGAGTTGTGTGTATCCTTTGATATGGCCTGATCTGCGATATATCGATTAAGAGAGATTCAGGGAACTTATTTTGATACAATATGTTTGATGTAAGGGATGCATCCATTTAAATCGTCATTTCTGTGAATCGTGAAAGTGGTTTCATGTTTTGCTTCTTGTATATAATTTGTTTTTCATGGTACTCTGTTGTCATATAGTTAGATCTTATTGAAATGATCTTTTTGCTTTTTCTCGTACTTCTTATATATGGTCTGCGGTAATTTTAGGTAGTACATATTGTCTGTGGCAATTATAGGCAGTACATAAGACCTTATGCACACAATTCTGTGTGGCTCCTATTGTAAATCCATAATTGTACAGAGTCAATATCTCTCTCTCTCCCCCTCCCCCCTCTCTCTCTCTTCCCCCTCTCCCTCCCTCCCTCCCTCCCCCGTGTATGTGTTTGGTTGTCTTCTTAGGTGCGTGCTGTGCGTGCTTTTATGTGTGAATGGATCTATACTTGAGTTTGGTCCAGATAATGATGAAATAGTTTCTCAGCGACATCTTGCTCTTTCTTTTCTTAGACAATCTTTTAGAGATGTATATATTCATTTGATTTGCAGCAAATATGTTTCTGCAGGGCCTTCGTTGTGAATATTGGGGACATGATGGAAAGGTGGACAAATTGTCTGTTTCGGTAAAATCTCATGAAGAGCTCACAATATTCTTAGCCAGTTCATCAGTCTTCTGGATGACATCTTCTTCTTAAGTTTCAACGCACAGCCAATAACACCAACCCCCCTGCATTTCTCCTTCAATTTTGTTTTTGTCATATCTTTGCAGATCAACATTGCACAGGGTGATTGCAACAGGACAAGAACGCTATTCTGTAAGTTTTTCTTCACCCTACTTTACTGCTAGTATCTGGCATTATTTCTTCGTGTTTGTGCATTCCTTTCTATTGTTCCGAGACATTAAGTTGCTTGAGTGGATCAGAGTTTAACTGCATGAAACTCGACAGTTTTTTTTTAAAAGCATTATGAGGTTGTCGTGAAGTGGTCTTCATTTCATACCTGTTATTTGGCATTGGCCTTCGGTGTGCAATATCACCTTTGCGTGATTCATGCTTCTAAAGTTCTGAAGTCACGGAAATATATTCCTACAGAAGACATGGCTGTCTTGTGAACACAAAACATGAGGGTGTTTATGCTGGATAGCTCTGCTCTGATCAGTGATCTGTGTCGGAAGATCAATAATAGTTCTGTGTAGACTGGATGGCATTCATTGAAGCTGACATTTATCCGTGTTTCCTGTGATTTTTGTGTTCCTGATAAGTTCAGCATGTCATTCCACTTAGAACTTCGACTACTCTCAAGAAATGCGGGCAGCACTAACTTGTGTGTGTGCGTGTGTTCCTCTTTTTAGAGTAAATTATGAGCCACTCTTCAAAACAGAGCCATCACTGTGATTAGTGTAAGCTTAGAAAAATCTTGGGACAAAGATAAAACATAGCTATTTAGGAAAACGAAACGAATTCATTTTCCATGCTGTATGAATCATGTGATTGTTTTGATGGGGCTTTTAAACTCCCTTTCTTTTGACTGTCTTTCCTTGTGGGAGTGATGTGAGAGCTAACGGTTATTGACATTGCAATGCATCAGATGGCTTTCTTCTTGGATCCCAACCCGGACTGTATGGTGGAATGCTTGAAAAGTTGCTGCAGTGAGGCATCTCCTCCAAGGTAGGGCATTAGTTAACCTCATGCAACTACACCACTACTAGAACTGGGAGTACCTGAGAACCCTCATTTCTCGGAGAATTAGTTTGAATTGACTTCTTATTTGGATCTGCAAAAATGAAAATACAATGATGGCTGAAGAACACCTAAGACCTCTATCTCCAAAGACCAACAAAGCCTAGACTACCTGAAGACTATACACAAACAACACTAGAAGGCTAAAAAAAATCTCTTTTCGTCCTATGAACTTTAAGGTGTATGAAGTTTCATATTTGATTTTTAAGCAGAGCGATAGAGACTTTATTTAACTTAGGTTAATCTAGGCCAGAGGCAGACCTACGTCAAGATAACCCCCCTTGAAGCACTTTGGTAGTGTTCCTGGATCAGAATCCAAATAATGACTCAGAGCACACGGAGCCATTTCCCTTTCCAGTCCAATTTTAGAGTTGTCAACAACAAACCCTTACCCCATAGATCTTAGATCTATTACAAATTCATAAACCATTTTTTATACTTGATTTTATAGTGTATACTTGCTACGCGCACAACACAAAACTGGCGGATATTCAAGTTTTACAAAGACAAAACAGCAGAAACATTCAATTTCCTATTGATGCTTGGAAGCAACTCTGTGACACCCCTAGTAGATCGCCTCCTCTGGCTGTTGCCACAGCAGAAGCCATAACTTGAACTGTCTTGGACTCTTATAATCAGCCCTATGCCACCCAAGTTAATTAATAAGCTCCCAACACCTGCACCTCGACGCAATCATGGCGTGTGGAGGCAACAAAATAGTGGGGCAAAATAGTCTCTCCTAAAATGTGTTTTATCATGTAGGTTTCCGCCCATTCGCAGCCAAGATTACCTTGACGAGAGGTTCAGGCTTACATATCTCCCAAAGTTTGACGGGACACCAAGGTCTGGGAAGTCCTCGTTTGGTTAATGGTGCTGATCCGGGTACATTGCAGTTGGCTTGAAGTTGCAAAAACAACGGTGCCTGTTTCAAACATATAGTTTCTTATGTCCTTTTACGAGCAAGTTCCGGCAAACCAGTGTGTAGGCATATCCCCATTCCCCATTTGGTGTTATGATTTTGGATTGCTTGTAGTCGCGGTATTGTTTTGTACATTGTCATTAAGCATTTAAGCCTTGTTCACCTAACTCGTACAATATGATCCTTCTCTCCCTTTGTCCCAAGAATCGTCCTCTCAACACAGTGTCCCTAGTTTGTTCTCCAAGTGTGCATTATAATGATCAAGGAGCTGCTATAGTGTGTGTGTGCATCTATTAAGAAGAGTGTCGGTCTTGGTGCATGAGGCCTGAAACACGTGGTATCACAGCCAAAAGATATAATTGGAAAGCTATTGGTGTTCGTGCCGACCTGCATGTCTTTATATCCCGGAGAAATTTTTTTCTTTGACATTGACGGTTTATCGTCTCTCTCTCTCTCTCTCTCACACACACACACACACACAAAGGGGCCTGTTCTTTGAACAAACTTTGGTTTCTACCCGGATAGGAATCTTCCTCCAATTCTGTGTATAGTGACAATTAATAGTCGCTAAATCGTTCTAGTGGCTTTTCTTTTAATACTTTCAGTGACAATTATTAACAGCATTTTTTTAGCGTTACTAAATAAAAGTCACTATAAACATTTAGAAACGATTGATTGTCGCTACATAGAGGGTAGGAGAAAGATTTCTTCAGCCGGGGTAGCAGTCAAATTTTTTTCTGGTTCTTTTTGTTCTAAAAAAGTGACAACATATGATTTTTTTTTTAGCTACAGCCGAAGGTGAAGAAAAGCATAACTTCGTGTGTAATCCGACATTTTTGAAAGCATCTTTTGTTAAAAAAGAGTCTTTGGCAAGTAAGAACTGAGAACCTAAAACCAAAGTTTGCCGTTGGTGACTTTGAAGTGGCTAAAAGTGACTCATTTTCTCGGGAGTTTTAGTCTCGATGCAGAAGTTAATTACATCACAATATAAGGCACGCATTTTGAAAACGGTCATCTTATTGTCACTTGTTCAAACAATAATGACACCCATCGAAATAATTTTGTCAAACTTGTTTTGGTTCTCCAACTAAACATGGAAAATGTGTGACACGTGACCGCAAAATATTTAAATTTCTTCGGGTAGAGGCGAAGATGAGTTTGGCTATAAAGGAGGCCTGAAACACGTGGGCAGCTCCATTTGGTTGGTGCCTTTGTGAGGCTACAAAAAGGACCGTGATGGGCTGAGAGAAGTGAGATTAGCATTATTCAAAGGGATTATGTGGGGTCGGATTTGATTTCAGCCGTTCAGGTGTCGAGGCTGATGCCGTTCCCCAGATCGGATTGTACGATCGTCCAAGATATTTGGTCCTTCGCATTATCCCAAACCAACGCAATTTGGCCCGTCGGCCATCTGATTCTTTGACCGACTTGATTGGGCCCACGGCGGGATTTTTGCTATTTGGATTGATTTTCTTATTTTGGTGCTCAAATATTATATTTTTTTTGTCCTTTTGTTTGATGAGATTCGTGTTTTTTAAGCTACACTTTCTGTCATTTGAGCTCAATCTTTATCGTTAAAGTTCATTTAATTGTTGCTTTACATGACTTGTAGTGTCACTTGTGGAGTTCAAATCACTCGTCCACCACTCAAGATTTCATTTTCTTTTTAGTAGCAGTTTCCACGATTCCTAGTCAATATACTACACGCTCTTTTGATATTGGCCCCACTCCTTTGATAGTTGAACATATTTTGTCTAATTTCAAAATCTATTAAAAGAAGGTTTCGTTTTTGTTTATTAAAATATGAAAGTGAAAACAAAGAAAATGATATATGGACACTAAATTGTTAGTTATTATCTCCCCAATGTGATGATTACTGGTTTGAGTGGCGTTAGATTTAACCGAAAATTGTCTACTGAATTTAGATTTATCCGTTTTGATACTATATGAAAGCACTTAACTTGAAACCAATTGTAACGAGATGAGAGACTCACAAGGCTTATATATTTGATTGCTAATCATTATTTATGCGATGGGGGATTATATCTTAACGTGCTCAACTTTTTTTTGAGTACACCAAACATATTCATGAATTAAACTGGATGACAGTGAATTAATTTTGAATTATCTGCTGGGGCTGGATCGATCTGCTCTTATATTATATAAAAATATCAAACTGAAACGAGATCGAGGCTCGCTAAACTTATAAATTTACATGCCAATTATTCAATTTCCGGACACATCTTAACAAATTCTACGAACGGGTGAGAAAATTCCATCTGGACCATCAGAACCCTCTCTTTTTAATTGATTCCACGTCCAATCATTTCAAATCATTAATCCAATGGAGGATAATCTGCTTCAAGATAGAAAGGCTGCTACTTGGATAAAGATGATAAGGGCTTTAGTATACCTTTTTAATGTTAATTAATTAAAGAGTTAAGATATCATATTATAAAAACAGAATATACAATTATATCCTCGTCTCTCACTTTTAAAAAAGCGGTCCCATGTTTGACCGTTCATCAAAATCTTGGTGAAATCAGAAGATCTCACCGACCATTGTGTCAAGATTATCTCCAGTATATTCTCTCCCCACTAGTGTGGACTCTCCTTCTACTTTGACACTTGAACTACTTTAATTTTCGTGGTTTACAATCGGTTTTCTAGAATTGATACAAAAATAGTTTAAGTGTAATTGATTAGACAAGAGTGCAATTGGTTTTTTTTTTGACAGAAAATATGGCCCGATGGCTAAATTACCTAAAAAAAATGGAGGTCTTATGTTCTATGTCCTTTTTGATTGCGAGTAACAAAGCGAGAACTTTTAGAATCGTATAAGCAACGAACAAATTTTTCAGATGGAAGGAGTAATTTGTATTACGTATCCGTTTGGTAGATATGCTTTTCAAAACTACATATGAGTTTGCATATTTTTATCCGTTTTGAGACAAGCACCCTCTAGTAGAAAACATATTATATCGGCTTCAAGGAAACACACGAACATTAATCCGCTTATAGGTAATAAAAATCTCAATTGTAACTAAACTTTCAAGTGGCATTTTAAATAGTTTTAGTTTTTAATTTTGAAAATAGAAAAAATATTGGCGGTTGGCAGGCAATTTTTTTTCCTTTTTCCTTTCAATTTTATAAAACAACTTTTAATATGGCGTTGTCTTTGAATTTTCCTATTTAATTAGGAGAAAGATTTTAGCACATCTATCTATAATAAAACATCCATATACTTCGTGCATTGATCAATTTTATAATCCACCCCAAAACGTGGAGTTTTCAATTTTGTTTTTTTTTGCTTTTCGAGATTCACTTTTCAACTTTTGCTGAAAGTATTTCACTTGTCTTCTTCCTTTCAATCTTCATCACTAATACTTATCATCGTGAAACACGGGACATGCCAACACTGCCACCCACCATAGCCGCTGTTAGCCGGTCTGCCACCACCACTGACCAACACCCTTAGACACCAAACCTGCCAACATTGCCAACCACCATAGCAACTGACCACCACCACTGACCAACACCCCCGAACATCAAACCCACCAACACTGTCAACCACCATAGCTACTTACAACCGCCACCAGCACCGACTAACATCGCCAAACACCAACCCTCTAAATATCAAACCTCACCACCATTCCTCTGAATTTGACTCGTCTATCATACCAACCACCACTTGCAACAAAATACTACCAAAAAAATTCTTCAACTAGTTAGATCTAATTTCTTCGCCCTGCCAATAAAAAACATTCAGTTGGACGGTGACAGAGGGGCACATGTTAGTGGTGGTGGGAGAGGTTTTGGTTGCTGATAATAGAAAAATGAAAGAAAATAGAAGAGAGAAAAAATAGAAAAGAAAAACAAAAGTGAGAAACCAATTAAAAAAACTGCAATTAAACAAAGGTCACCTCAACAACCAACCCCCACCCCGCGCAACACTCTATCCCTCCCCCTCTTACCACCAAAACCTAAACAATACACGAGTACATAAATAAACATCGGATTAAGATAAAATCGGTGATCCATGTTATGTTCTGTCCACTGCGCCCTCTTTCTATTCTCTCTGTGTCCCTCTCTCACTTTTCATGAGAACAACTTCGCTCCAAATCCAACCGACCGAAGGAACGAAGAACCCTGAGAGCCTCAAACCCTACCCTAGTTCGGGTTTTTGGACACGGGTTTGAGATTTGGAGCCATGACGAGGCGCTGCTCGCATTGCAGTCACAATGGGCACAACGCGCGGACCTGCCCGAACCGGGGGGTGAAGCTGTTCGGAGTCCGGTTGACGGACGGGTTGATCCGGAAGAGTGCCAGTATGGGTAACTTGAGCCACTACGCCGGATCCGGTGGCAGCACCCCTTTGAACGGCAACGGCCAGGATTCCCCGTGTGACACGCCGGATCACGGGGCGGCGGACGGGTACGGGTCGGAGGACTTCGTGCCCGGGTCCTCGTCCAGCAGGGAGAGGAAGAAAGGTTATGATTGTTTGTGTGTGAATTGCAGGCTTACATGAAATTAGTAGCTGTTTATGGTAACTGCAAAAGAATGAGATAAAAAAAGATGCCAAATATGTCCTTTGTTGATAACTGTTCCCTCTCGTAATTTATGTTAGCTTTGACTCTTGATGGATATTAACTATAGGATCGGGACACTTGGGCGGTGAATTGAACGTGAATAGTAGTACCAGTATAAAATTGTTCTTTTGTTTAGTCAAACAAGGGTAAAAGCAATGAGCAGAGCAAGGATTCACTGTTTACGTTTGTTTTGGATCGATTAGGTAACTGTTTACGTTTGTTTTGGATCGATTAGGTAAGTGTTACATCATTCTGAACTTATCAAAAAAGAAAAGTTGAAGTTTACTGATTTTGCTCTTTCATGTTTGGGCCAAAAAGTTTGGACATATAAATGTGGGATCAAGTTTAATAGTTTGGAGGTTTTTGCTGGACTTGTAGGACTCATTTGATGATATTTCTCTATGCAAAACCAGTTTCCTGCCCATTTCTGTGCGATGTCTACTTTGTAGTGTGGTTCAAACAATTATATTTTGACACGGATCTTAAATAGTTATTTCAATGTAGCATTGCTGGTGAGCTGAGAATTTTCTGAGCCATTTGATGTGGTTTAATTTGGGGGAGCTATGCTATTTAGCTAACTGCATAGTAAGGGTAAGATAGCAAATTAGTTCTAAGCATGCTATAGCAGCTTTTCGGTGAACAAATTATCAAAGCCTGAAGTGGTACTTCTGTCTGTTAGTGAAGTGTTTGAGATTTTGATGGTATGAGTCGAAACACTCGTATGCAACATAGGCTTGAGAATTAAAAATTTGGGCTCTTAAGAGGCAGTTAGGCTTACTCAGCCAATGTTTTCAGCGTGCACAAGTCACTTATCACAGTAAACCAGTTTTGAGTGACATGAGCTTGCTATGAGAAGGCTTGATCAATCTAATCTTACTTTGGTTATCGAGCCATTCTTGAGCCGAGTCGCAGCTTCTTTTGCTGTCAAGTTGACTATGTGGTAGACCTGGTTGGGCTCAATTACATGGCAAGGATGAAAGTCGTTTCTCATATTTTGAGGCATATGACTTAAGAAACCAACAAATAGACAAAGAAAGGAAAATTCAAGCTTTCGACTAAAGCAGTTCTACATACTTTTTTCTTCAATCTGTTGTTGACATTTGGAGCCTCTTTTCATGAGCTAATTTTGTATCCGATGATATATGGCATCGCACCCTTGCCTATTGTAAGGAGCCCATGCTACGTTACTGATACACTCGTGAGACATGAGTTACGAGCTAGAAAAAGCTTGAGTTCTTTACAGTTGTAACTGACTCGAGCCTGAGCAGTGTGAAACACAGATCACCTCATACCATTTACACCCCGTGCAGTTTTGTCCAACTGGAAATGATGATCGAATGCAGAGATCTGACCACGAGTTAACTTCTGGTTGTGCTTTTACAAGTTTGAAGAGTAGGATCTTCCTATACTAGCTAGCGATTCATTTAATTTCACATCTAGAATGCATGACGTTAATGTTCTTACATGTGTGTGATTTGATTTGCAGGTGTTCCATGGACTGAAGAGGAACATAGGATGTTTCTACTTGGTCTGCAGAAGCTTGGGAAAGGTGATTGGCGTGGAATAGCACGCAATTACGTAATTTCTAGAACTCCCACTCAGGTAGCCAGCCATGCTCAGAAATATTTCATCAGGCAAAGCAATGTGTCTAGGAGGAAGAGAAGGTCCAGCTTGTTTGATATCATAGCAGATGAAGTAAGTATGGTTCCTCTTTAATACTTGTATATCACTGATGTCAATTGAGCAAGCTTCAATAGTTATGTTTGTGATGGTGGTTGTCTTTACTGGAGCTGATGATGTTGCCAGATGTGGTGTTGTTTCAATTTTCTGACAAGATATACTTATAAAAAAAAATAAAAAAATCTGACAAGATAACTTGATGTAAATGCGATTTTTCAATCTATTGCACAAGGATCATACTGAGCTGGTATGAACCTGACATTTGTCATCAATGCGAAGGGGTTGGCCCATACATCAGTGGTCGTACATTGACCTTTTAATAAAATAAGACTCCATCGCTTCTCTGTGTATTTGTTCTTAGATTAGCCAAGTGCTCCTCCCCTGGGGCTCCAGTGTGCATATTTATATGATTTTTCTCTTAAATTTTCTTTTCCCTAAAGCCAGTATTATCATGATTCAGCTCCTTCTACGTATATGTTTGTCTGTTGCTTTTTTGACATGTTTCTGTTCCTTGCATTTCTGTAGTCGGTCGACACGATGGAATCACGAGATTTCTTTGCCGTCAACCCTCCACAACCTGAGACGCAAAGCAATAACTTACTGCCACCTACCTCTTTGGAGGAAGAATGTGAATCAATGGATTCTGTAAACTCAAGTGGCTGTGAACCTGCCCCTCAAAACCCAGATACCTCACAGTGCTCATATCCAGTTGTAATTCCTGCATATATATCTCCGTTTGTCCCGTTTTCGTTTCCATTTTGGCCAGGGTGTGGTGCGGAGCCAGCTAAAACAGAGAATCACGAGGTGCTTAAGCCAACAGCCGTGCATTCGAAAAGCCCAATCAACGTTGATGAGCTAGTTGGCATGTCGAAACTGACTTTAGGAGACTCTATTGGCCAGACGGGTCCATCTTCTCTCTCTGCGAAACTACTTGAAGGCTCTAGTAGGCAGTCGGCCTTCCATGCTAATCCTACCTCCGGAAGTTCTGGCATGAACTCAAGCAGCAGCCCCATCCATGCTGTGTGAAATTTCATGATGCCATCTCGAGATTGTAGGTTAGTTTTGTGCTGGTTTCCTGTTTATACAAGACAATAGCATGTGCAGTTTGGGATAAGATTTATTTGTTGGATCACCTTAATAAGCTTGGGCTTCTAGGAATTATTAACTTAAGTCAGTTCTTACCATGTAGGCTTCGTTAGCTCTCTTGTATTGCTTGAATCCTGAACATTTTTCTGTAACGTCGTTATTTAGCATTATGAATTTGTCCTTGGTTTTAGCACTATAGAGCTGTTTAAAAATATAGACAGCTCTACTATTTGCAAATCATAGCAGGAGGAATTCCAATATGTGTATCTAAATGTAGCCTAAAGCATGATTAATCAGCGGGACTACACGATTAAGGGAAGTTTAAAACTTTTATGGACTGCTTCAGAACTTGATTGTTTGCTCTCCAAACCTGCTTACATAATAGCTGTTCGATGATAGAGTAAGTTTGATGGTCAATAAATAAGAAGTTTTTGGGTAATTTCTGAAAACAATATACTGCATATCAAGTAGGGTGGGGGTAATGCAAGTCTGAAAATTTCCAAAAAAAAAAAAAAAAGTAGGGTGGGGGATAAAGACTTGAAGCCGCACCCTTCTTTACTAAATCCACATCCCTTGGTCGCTAAAAGATGCTTTTTTTGACACTTTTCAACTCGTTAGGGACAAAGATGTTGATTTAGCAAAAAGGATGCGGATTGAGCTTGTCGTTTGGTGATGTTTGATTAATGAAGAGGGTATATATGTGTGTTAATCATCTGCACAAACGTTCCACACATACACGTTACGATAATTGCCCATCCGTATTGTCCACCTTAATGTCTTGCATTTACGCAAGAATGAGCCTCCATAGACCACCTTTTTTGAAGGCAAGGTAATTCATTAAAAAACATATAGAGCATTGCTCATTCACGAGCAAGTTGTAGAGGAATGCGTCAGAAGAAAATCGTCGCCTCGTGTGCCAAGCCATTCCCGAGCAAGCTATGAGTCGGGATCCTCGTACTATTCGGGTGTTTTTGACAGAGAATTTAACCGTAGAGTACTGTAGAAGCCAGAGAAAACAAGATTGGTGTGGTAAGTGATGACCGGTGGTGGTCGTCGGAAGTGGCATCTCACAGTGATGAAGGGAACGTTGAACTCTGCCCGGAAAAGCTAGCACTTCCGTGTGGTTGAGAGGCCATAAGAGTAGTTCAGTTGCTCTTGACTTTGCAAAGCCTTGGAAGATACATATGAACTTGCAAGCCTCGGGAAAAACAAAGAGAGAAGTTATTTTCGTCTCCTCGTCGTTGTACTAATCTACTTCTTTGTTTGTCTTTAAAAGTCAACATTAGTGGTAAAAGGGGGTGAGAAAAAAAAAAAAAAAAAGGGGAATAAAACTAATTTTTTTCCAAAAACTAATCGAATTTGTTTGTGGGAAAAAGAAATCCAATCGTCAAGACGTGGTGACAGAGGCACTATAAAAGCACCTGTATTATTTTAATTTATTTTTTTCTCTCTCTCTCAAATAAAATGATACCAATTATAGTATTGATTAACACGTAATACAAGATATTGTACATTAAAAAAAAAATTCTATGGCGTATCTTCTGACAGTGGTGGCTCAAAGCAAAACTATCCTTGTGTATACAAGAGCGGTTCTAGGTGTCCATAATATGGACACGGATCCCCTGCTGTAACCCATGGTTACTGTGACTAATCCTAGCCGTCCAACGCAAATTTAACGCACCACCTTTTGTCACGTTACCGCATCTTAACCCATGAGTTACATCCCTCTTTCTCTTCTCAGCTGGAATCCCTCTCTCTCTTAATACAACACCCCTACTGTAATCATGAGTTATAGTAGGGGATTCGTGTCCCCATAATATCGGGTTTGCATCCGTCTCGGGTTGTGAAGGATTGCTAAGTTCACCCGCCATGCTAAAAAGATAAAAACACAGGTTAGGTTTGTAACGGATAATTTCTCACCCAAGTTTTGTGGAATGAATAAGATGCCGTTTGTGATTGATTCTTATAAGTAAATTTTGATTAAATCAGAATCAGTTTATAAAATCAGCTTTAATCCATTTTAAGCATAATATATTAAAAATTATTGAAGATGTTTGGGTAAAAAGGGATTAAAGTAGGGTTAAGGTAGCAAAATTATTATATAGTGTGTTCAAACTGAAATTGAACATTAATGTCTTTTTAAAAGTAAGGATATTTTGGTAAATCTCTTGGTCAAATTTGGTTCTCCAAAACTGATTAAATCTTAATCCAAGGAAATGAGGATTATGAATTTAATCAGTTTTGAGCACATTGGAGCAAATTTAATTAGTTTACTTTCTTTTGCCAAACACTTCAAAACTGATTTAATCTGAATTTAATCAAGTTTTACCAATTTAGAATCAATCTCAAACACCTTCTAAAAAAAGAAGAAAAATCCAATCCAATTACATGACAGATCTAATCTTTCAAACTAGGAATCACTGTCCTCAAATGCCTGAGAGTTAACCTAAGTACGTGCTCCTAGCTCTATATAAAGTCCGTCCAATGAATTATGAAACCATTCATCTCAACTGTTGTAAATTCCCTAACCCTCACCCCTCAAAAAAAGAGGTGAAAAAAAAAAAAAAAATAGTTTCACTCACAATAGTGGCGTTGCTACCAATCTTTTAGTCCGGCATTTGTATAAACAACATGTCTGTCATAGACTGGAATTTCTCCCCGAGCACTGCGTAAGCTTCTTTTTATAGTAGAGTTATAGAAACTAAAAACAGAATCAACTAAAAGAGAAATAAGAAAAGATGAACAAGCTAAATTTGAATAATAATTGACTTTTTCTTTCACCATAAGCTATTTGTTGTGGGTGTTAAGGAAAATGAATAGGATCACACAATAAAGATCTCGACCTATATGGAAAATCTCGACTGCAACACGACGTAAACAAACGGCAGAGGCCTTGTGGGATAACCCGAGGCTGCTGGTTTCAATCTCTATACTTAGTGATCATATAAATTATAGTTCTGTCCATAACAAAAAAAAGAAGAAGGTGCCATTGGAATCGTTGTCTGCAGCAACATTGTAAATCAACATCGTCAACAGGTCAATCACAAAGCTCTTCATGGTGGTTTACTGAATCCCTGTTATTCTGGATTGCAGAAAGTTGCAGATTTCCTCTGCCCTAACGTGTAGCATTTCCTACACAATTTGACTCGTAAGCGATGCATCATGAAACAGAGAAGTTAACTATAGACAGTTAAAAGTTCGGTGCCATTATCATCGTCCTTTCCTATATTAAAATGGACTAAAGGATGCTAATTCGGCTATGTGGCATAGCAAAAAAAAAAAAAAAGTTGTTCGCAATTAATCGTGTATGTTGTTTGTTCAAGAGCCATGCCATCAAGTCACTATAATTTAATGTAACGGACTCAGAGACGTTCTCATGCAGATACGACTAGTTGTACCTAAATAGGCCAGTCATACCTAAATGAGCATTTTTTGGTGAAATAGCTCCAATCATGGTTCATGATACAAGGTGATCGCTCTCTCAAGATTAAACTCGAAGATGGCCATGTCTTGTTCATCCAGGGTCACCCAAGCCTCTATCCCATCACTGGACACTGTATCCATCAAAACAATCACATTCTTGAAATCCATACCAGCACTACTGATCCAAGCAGGTTTTCCCCAGCCAAAGTCAACTTCATACAGTGGGAAATGGTGTAAACTTGTAAACCTGTACACATCCTTGTACTTGGAGCACAACATCCCTCTCTCTTTAAAAGATTCACATACCACCACTGTCCCATCTTCACCTTGCATCTTGCTCACATAGTCACTGCCAAATTTCCTTATTTCTTTTCTCATTTCACCCACTAAATCATGCAACATTATTTCACCTTCGACTGAACTTGTTGGCGTTACTGCCATTGCTAGCCAAAGAATATTCCCGGCAGAGTTTCCCGCCAATGGCGGATTCATCCTAGGCCGTAAGTTGACAGTTTGTGTAGCAACAGATGGGGTTATATAGCCCGATTTCTCGTTCTGCACCTCCATGGCGCATTTCCAGATTAGTGCCGACACTACTTCAGTGCGACTTGGACGGTCCAAACCTGAATGTTGTGTTACTTTCTCCCTTAGCAACGCTATTTTCGTGCCATCAAACACGAATCTTTTGGTAATACACTTGGCCTTCGCTATCTTGGGGCTGTGAAACTGAAACAACCCTGACAAGTTTCTTGGGGGAAACAGAGTTGCTCCAAAGAATATAGGCGATAGCACGGATTCGCCTATCCCCCGTGCAGTGGCAGCCCAAGCATTGATAAATGAACTTATTGTGCTTCCATCAAAGATCTTGTGTAAGAAACACATACCAATGGCCATCCCACCACAGCTGAAAGTATTGACTTGAGCGGCAAATTGGACCTTTTCATGTGATTTAGTGACCGAATGGTATTCTGACGGAAGAAGATGATTAATCACATCAGCTTCGGGTTGTATGAGGATTTCCCGTAGTCTACAATTCACTTTGGCATCTGAAAATACGACGCCTTCATCGTTACACTCGATTTCTACGTTGTCTTTGATTTGCCCGGCTACCGGGTGGAATTTTGCTAGTACTTGAGATAGGGATTTTCTAAGCAGATCGGGTGTTAGGGAGGCCTTGGCTTCAGGGGTCTGAAATGGAAATGGTGCATAGAAGAAAATAAAAGGGACATATACAAAAGGAGAAAGTTGGTCCAGAAGGGAGAGCTTGAAACTTCTGAGGCTGTGGGGAGTTGGGAGGGATGGTTTGATGAGTTCTCTGGATGTGATCTCAACTTTCAGGCAACTCATTTTGCTTGATCTTAGGATGAATTCACAAGGAAGCACTACATCTTTATATACATGTTGCCATGTTTTGTTTGGGTGCTTGAGCATCTATCTGCAAATAGAGGAGAGAATCAATCTTGATTGATCTCCAAACAGGTACGCAAGGTGATGAACTTATTTTTATATGTATGTTTGGTTGGTCTAAAGAATAAAGAAATGTGTACCAGGGGGTTGAATTATCTTGCAACTGTGTAGTTGTGGACTTAATATACTCGGTACAGCCAAAATCTTGCCTAAAAGAGGGTTAACAGAAGCTTGTTTTGGTAAATTGTTGCCAAGTACTATCTTCTGACCACATAGAGGTTCTATTTCCTCTAAATTCAGACCCAGCTGGTGGTGAGATAGATGGAATATCAGGACCCAAATCCATAATTTCACTCCATATTTGAACTAGCTCACTTTAATTTGACACTTCTAAACTTTAAGATTAGAAATACAACGTACCAGTAAAATTTAATCAAAATGGCTAGTCCAAACATTGGGTATCTTGAATTGTAGACTCTTAACATATTTTAAGTAGAAATTCACTATTCACTATAGAGATCTCAACCTTAATTTTAGATTTTTAATTTAGAAAATTGTGACTTCTATTAGTCTTAGAAGTAATTCAATATTCATTTGAAATTGGTCAAACATGTACATGTGGTGTTTGGCAAAACAATACTGAAAAAACAAATCCAAAGTTATTAAAACACTTTCCCAAAATATTTTTTAAACACTTTAGAGAAACATGCTTGACCAACAATTGGATTTCCTCACTTTCTTTTTCACACAATGAGAGTGAATGCTCTTATTGAGACTCTTGGGTAGTGTTTGACAGAGTTTTTGTGTTTTTTTCTCGAGTTCTTGTAAACCGGAGAAAAAAACCCGATTGACATACAATTTTGTTTATTTTTTTTGCCCTTTAGTTTGGAAAACTAGTTTTTAAAATAAGGCTGTTTTTAAAAACTCCATTTTGGAGTTTTGGTTTTTATTTTGAGATCCAACCTTCAAATTTTGTTAGAAGCAAAAAAAAAAAGAGAGCATCACTTAAACAAAACCCCCGTCACCACACAGAGCACTATTCCGACCACCAAATCGGAAATAACAGTGCCACCATGGCCATGAATCATCCTCCCTCCAACCCCATCACCACTGTCCCTACCATGGCCACCGTTAATTCCTCCCGTTTGCTGCCATCGCCATCGCCAATTACACATCCACAAACACCATCAATTTGCCGCCATCACCATGATCCACCACCACTGCCATTTTCACCATCACTTCACAACACCGCCGACCACAACATCTTGACAACCATAACCACTGCCAACGTCCCACCACTGCCGCCAACACCACGACCCAGCATTGCCGGCCACGAATTGGAACCCTCGACCACAGCCTCCAGAATGAATCGCCGACCGCACACACCCACGACCACCAATTGTCGATCCACGACACCACCTCTAACAATCTGCCGATGAATCGCCCACCCACGACCACCAATCACACACCCACAATGCCGACTTGCTGACGTTGCTTGTATCCCGCCACCCACCGCCACGGCGGTGCGCCTCTCTTCCATGGTAAGGGTCCACAATGTAGATCTAACTGTAGAGGTCAAGTTGTCGTTGGTTGTGGTGAAGGCCAAGTTGTAGGCAACGACGGTGAGGGTCGGGTCCTCGTCACCGGCGGTGAATCAATTTGTGGTGGCAATGGGCTGTGGTGTTGTGAGTTTGACAGTTTAGGGTGGTGGTGTTTTGAAGACATTAGGTGCAAAAAAGAAATATGAGAAGGAGAAATTAAAAAAAAAGAAAAGAATTGAAAAAAAAAACTCAAAACAAAAAACTCTTATCAAACACTCACATCTTTTTGTAAAAACTGAAAACAAAAATAGGTTTTAGTTTTTCTTTTTTTGAAAACTACAAACAAAAACTACAAGGATTTCAAACATACCCTTGAGTTTTGAGGAGCTGTTTATACACCCTTTTCATTTTTTTCTTTGCCTTTTTGCACCACCGTTCAATTTATTGTTGTTGCCGGTTAAAGTTTATCACCAATCATTTTCTTACTTATACATATCTACAGGGGATGAGATAATACAAAGGGCGAAGAAATTCTCATAGCGTATAGTTTATTTATTTGGAAATTTTCTGTTAACAACAAAAAATTGAGAATCTTTAGTCTTTGATGCCTTCTTGGTTATTTTTTTCGTAACAAAGTTATTTCCTTTTAACCAAAAACCTTCTACATCTTTCATAATATATTTTCCCAGTTTTTTCCGAACGCAAACTAGTTCTGCTAAAAAGTAATTAACCAATATCAAACGGTTTATTAAGTAAGAGTTAATTTATGATTGATTTTGAGGTGGCCGAACTTGATTTAATCTAGATTCCTAGGTGTTTGACAAACATAAAAATTATTGAATCATAATCTATATCTATACTACCTATAAAAATATGAATCATGTAAATAATTTATTCTGTTTTTGCCCTTCATTAATTACTTCAATAGCAATCTTATCCTTTCATAAATACTATTATTAATTACTAATTTTGTAATCATTTCCGGTTTTACTCTCCGTTAGTTATTCCCATGACAATCTTATCCTTCCCTGATTAGTTTTTTTTGTAATGCGTTTAAGGAACATTATGTCATAAAATTAATCTACACCTACATTATTACATTGAGAAACAAAATGTGTGGTTGCAAAAAATGTGTACGTGTGTGTACACTACCTATAAAAGTAGGAATGTTGTAAATCATTTTTGGACGATTATATTTTTTATTAATTACGTCAATTACATTCTTACCCTTATTTTATTACTCCCTTTAAATTTTGATGAAATTAAAAGAACATTGGGTAATGAATCTATTCTATACATTGAAAATTAAAAAATGTGATGAGAAAGAAAAACATAATAAATAAATTTCTTTAATATTCTCTTTTTAATTTGGTTAAAATAAAATAAATTAGATATTGAACTGGTTAATGAGAACTGTGATTTTTTCTCTTTGCATTTTAGGTTAGCAAATAATTAACCAATTGAAAAATAAAAACAAAATAAAGAAACTGAAATACGTGAAAAATCAATTAAGAAACAAAAAATTATTGGAAAAACAAAATTAGAAAAAAATGAAAAATGGTTAAATATGCATCAAAATTTATAAGGCTTAAATATGGTATCAATTTGAACTGAATATATGCTCGGTTATTGCAGTTAAAGACCGGGTGTTTTGCATTTCTTATTGATGAAATGCAAAGTACCTGCTCTTGAAAATTACAAATCTTAACCATAAATCAATTTAACAGATTACAAAAATAAAGACTTAGATTCATTCTTTTAATTTCTTTCTAAAACAAGTCACAAAAGAAATAAGAACATAATTGAATTACATTAGTTTGATATAAAAAATGATAATAATATTACTCTCGACTATTTTCACGTGCAACGCACGTGCTTTATACTAGTCCATAAAAATGAGGATTATGAATTAATTACTTTTTTATAATTAAGTTTGACCGTGTAAAATACCAAATTACCTCTATTAACTTCAAAGACCTTTAGCACGTTTTACTCATACATTAAAATTTAATCATGTTGCCATATTTAAAGTACATTTAATATTTAATCAAACTATTACTTATAGTTTAAAGCTAAATTTATTAAAAAAACAAAAAGTTAATTTTAAAAATCAGCTAAAACTTAATTCAAAATATATTTTAAAATATCAATTTCAAGCAGACTGTAAATTTATTTTTTCTTGAGAAAAAAAAAAGCATAAACCAGGATAAAGCTCAGAGATCAGAATATACAAAGAGAAACCCAGAGCCCAAAAAAAAATTGGATGACAACCCCATCCTAAGGGAAAGAAACACGCAATAAGCACTTAAAATTTAAAGTTTTTAATAATTTTTAATTAAGTGCCTTCGATAACGCTTAACGTTCTCTCACTTAAAAAATTAATTCCTACAAAAAATCGACTAAAATTTTAAGTCATGGCGACTTACTCAATAATTATCACTTAATTCTAAGTGAGATGATTAAAAGTTATTTGGCATAATCTCACATTAAAAGAATAATTACCAACATAAAAATGCCTCAGCTAATTTGCTGGCAACCTTCTCCACCACATTACAACCACCACCACAATTATCGTGACCTAGCCACTACCACTACCAACATCACCACCACCACAAAGACACCGCCACCTCCACCAAACCATCGTCGCCGTTGCCGTCACCACATCCATGTCCATCAAAACCATCTACATATTTATCACACTATAACAACTGTCATGACCGTCATGTCGTTGCCTAAAGCTACCATTATAATTACCAACACCACGTTTTCATGCACCACTACCGTTACAATTGACACCTTCCATCTCTGCGGCCGCCACCGCTACCGCCACCACCACCTACATGATTTTGGCCCCAAAAAAAGTTATAAAGTGCATAACTAAATGCATAATTTTGGTAAAATGGTTAAATTTATAAATGAAACAATTTTTAGCCATTTACTTTTAGCTTATCAAACTGAAAAATTCAATCGCTGTTTTATGAATTTTAGCGCTTAGTTTTTTGAGAATTTAACTTTCAGTTTTATCAAACAACTCCTCGACAAAATATTACATCTAAACCACGGGAGAAAATGCAAAGCGAGATTCCAGAAAGCAGGGCCACAAGCAGGCTGTATGTTAACTGACAACAACATCGTTGTTTGTCAAAGATTAGCGACAAAAGAAAACCAGAAGTTGTCGCTTGAGATGGTGCGATTCCTTCAATCCGAAGAGAAATTCTGAGAGAGATGGACTTGAACAGAGGCGGCGGCGGCAGCGGTGGCGGCGGCAGCAGATGGAAGAAGAGGCCGCCCAATCATAGATCGCCACTCCTCCCCATTATCGTCCTCCTCTTATTCTCTCTCCTCTTCTTCATCTCCTACAAGCACATTTCCAATTCTCTCCTCCAAAATTCCACGAATCCCCGACCCGCCCACCGCCCGCGATGCACCCAATCTCAAGCCCTAGGAGACAAATTCCTCTGGTACGCGCCCCACAGCGGGTTTAGCAACCAGCTGTCCGAGCTCAAGAACGCTCTTTTAATGTCGGCGATACTCAACCGAACGCTAATTGTGCCACCGGTGCTGGATCACCACGCTGTTGTTCTCGGCAGCTGTCCCAAATTTAGGGTCACGAGTGCTAGGGAACTTCGGCTTTCGGTTTGGAATCACGTGATCGAGCTCGTTCGCAGTCGCAGGCAAGTCAATTAGTGTGTGTGTATTAATGTATAAATTCACATTCACATATAATTCATCTCTTTGGTCAATTTTTTAAATCTGACCTTTTCCGAATTTCAAGATTAGGATTTGAACACTTAGTTTGACTTTGTCGTTGTTCTTGCCTCCTGGTCATTGGATGGTTTTGATCTACAATTACTCTTTCCCTTTCATGATTTTTGTCACTCTTTGCGAGTTCCTACAGTATAATTTCAAATATATAAACGTTGACTTCGTTCATTGTTTTCGCAATTTGTTTGACTTGTCAAACAATACTTACCTGGTTTGTATGTACTATCTGAGTTAAATTCCATTTAGATGTTCTACTTGTCAAAAAGAATTATGATATGAAAGAGTACTTTCTATGATTTTTATCTCTTCAACTTCTTGCGAGTTTCTAGAATATAAATTGTGAGTGGTACTTGAAGCTCATTTATTAATTCCTTATTATTTGAACGGGAGAGGATTGATAAGCAAAGCACACTCCACAAATTTGATGCATATACTCCATTTTTGTCGCAAAAGATTGAAAGCTAGTCAGTAAAGGATTAAAAATATGTTGCTTAAACAACTTCAGTGACAAAAGTGGAGTGTATGCATCAATAGTCGAGTGCAGTTATGAACTTCTTTGAACATGTAAACATTGCCTTTATTTACACATTGTTATTTTCCCTAGTTTGA